>JABASH010005788.1:0-11526 GCA_019776445.1 Tomocerus maximus | reverse complement strand
CAATTTCGTCCACATTTAGCCTAAAGTGTTAGATTTGGTTTGGCATGTCTCCAAAATGTCCTAAAGGCTCCTTGGTAGACTTTAGCTGGTTCACACCACTCCCCAATGATTTCTCGCATAAATTGTAATCTGTCTAGAGTTTAGTACATAGCATTTTCTCAGACTACAGCTAGATAGAAAGGAACCGTCAGAGCTGCTTAAAAGTAATTAGATTTCTTCGCTTAAGAGTAAATCATTCATTCACGTCAATCAATGTATGCACTGGAAAGTGGAAACTGTAGGACATGATAGTCTCTTCTATATACACCCTATGCATATAATATATAATATCTATAGAATATAGTACAATAGCAATAAAGATCATGTTATGCATTTTGCATACCCTAAGTACATTAGTACATATAGGATGCATATCTATGTATTTGAATTTATACCGGCATGACTCAAAAATCGATACTGTGTGAAATTAGCTCTTAAAGTAGAGCAGTTTGCAATCTAGAGCATGAAATAATGAAGCCTAATTTTAAAATCATATTTCATATAAATTTTTTTGGGAAATGTCTTATAAGTTTTAGAATAGTTAACAAAAATACGAAATTGGTATGATAAAAAAGGTAGAATCCCACACTACATTTTTTCCAAAAAACATTTGATTCGATTTTTTACTTTTGAAGTAATTGATGTTTTATTATAAGGATAGGATTCTTCCTTTTTTATACCAATTTTGTATTTTTCGTTTAGGAGCATTTCGTGGGTAAGGATAGAAATTCAAATAGTTGATTTTTGATGTGTTAGCTTTTCGAAAATGGCTATTACTAAATGAGAAAGCAATAAAAACTCGACTCAATGAAAAAATTCAATCAAAGTTGGGCAATCAACATCAATATGTACATTCAATTTACTTTAAATAAATAAAAACTAAGAAAATAGTCAATTTTTTTTGAAAAAAACCGAAATTTTTTGAAGCCCAATATTTTATAGCTCTCAAATGTTGTAAAGAACAGAAACAGTTGCATAAAATTGTACTATTATGAAATGAAAAGTCTACATTTTTTGATTTACATTTTACATCTGCACTTTGAAAGATTCGGAATCTTCACTTCCCTTGTCATAGATAACATAAATATTGGTTATATGCATAGAAATCTGTTATACATTACAAGATATTTGGATATTAGCAAATAATTGTCATTATTTTGTTTGTCTGGAGAAATCCATGTTGAGGATAGTGATGGTGATTTACGCGAAGCTTGCGATAATATGGATATTCTAATTGAGGAGATGAAAAGCAACATTCCGATGATTTAGTGGAGTGGTATATATAACTGGTGGTGAATTACAATAAAATACACATTTCGTCATTATATTATTTTTATGTAAATAAGATGTATCCTTCAGAATCTCTTCATAATTCGGTCTAATTCAGTTGGAGTTAACGGACCTAATTCAATTAAATTTTCCATTTAGAGCTCACTTGTGTAGTAAAGTAATGTATTATACTTAGCATTATATAAGTACATAGATATACTGATTAAGGCTGATCTTAGTTTTTAAAATTTACCCCCAAACCTATACGTAGTGTATGCGTCCAACATCCTAAAAGAGCAAAGTATATTATTAATGAGTTTAGAATCCCGGGATATTTACAACGAAATATCAAAATTGAGAGACTTACTGGGGATTTCTTTTAATACTACGAAGAATTTTCAACTCCCTTTCATCCCCATGTGACATTTTCCATGTGCTCATGTCTCCATTGGGACAGGTTCGATTGTTTTCAAATTTCTTACTTTCCAATAACCATCTATCGAACGAAGAATAGTCCAAGGGATTAGTTGGTATACATGTTTGTGGTCTATCAATCCTGCTTTTCTTTAGTAAGTCGACTGTTTCAATTGAAGCACTTTTGGGTATTGAAAGTTTTTCTTGATTGACTGAAGATCGTTGTGCCATCCTAAGAAAAATAAAGCAATTTTGAATTTTATCAGTTTCTTTGTGAATTTAAAATTTCAAAATAAAGGACATATTAATATTCTGAGTATACCCTATTTTATCTTTCACTGATTTGGAAACAGGTTTTGGGATCTTAGACCGAGCACTACGACCTGATTTAATCTCATCACCTTTGGACTCCTCTTCATCTCTATTTCAAAAGCAGGGACATTAATCTCAATGGAAATGCTAAGAGATCGATTCAACAATTATTTGTAGGTTTTTGAAAAACGTTAACAATTGAAATTTCTTACTCTTTCCGAGGTGTCGTGGGTTTTCCATTTTTAGGGCTGAGCACTTTAATGTTTATTTCTTCAGCTACCTCGTTCGTTGATTGTTTTTCAGTTTTCTTAGAAATTGGTGTTTTTGACCGTTTTTGACTTTTCTTTGCTTCTTTCTTCGAAAATTTCTTTTTACGAGTTGTTGGCGAGGACGTGGAGGCGATTGGGGGCAGTTTAATCTTTTCTGTCTCTACATTTGTGTTAACAAATCCTGATAAAAAACAACGAATATTTGTAATGAAAATGAATTATTTTTCCATGCTAGAAAATTGGTGTACGGTAAGTACGAAATATAATTACCAGGCTTTGATATTTTATCTTCAACTTTCTCTTTTTCCAGTTTAGATATTTTATCTTCAACTTTCTCCTTTTTCAATTTTGAAGGAAAAACTGAGGTGCTGATTGTATGTAATTTGATTTCATTGCTTTTCTTTGCAGCAACTAATTCAGAGTTTTTAATTGTAGCCGTTCGGACATTTTCAACTGGTTTACTGGCCCATTTACTGCCCAGTTTGATAATTTTGTTTGATCGCATCTTTGGGTTTTGTAAATTAGCGACTGAGCTGGTATTTACACGCCCGCTCACCTGACACTTCCGCATAGTCTCCTCGGTCAAAAGCAATGCTACGAATTGTTTGTTGAAGATTGTCGATAAAATGTGCTTGTCCACATTGTACTTCGAAATCTGTTGTTTGATTTCATTGAACAACCGCTGTCCTTGTATCCTCGCATTTTCTCTCCGGATGTATGTAGTAATAGGCTTTTCCTTTTTCACAGGTTTCTCACTTTTTAACTTCGCTTCTTCCTTTTGTGATTTGTCCTTCCGATTGTTTCTTTCGTTAGAACGGGACTTTGAACTTCGTTTAACCTTCCGTCGCTCTTTTTCGGGAGGACATGTTACCGTTGGTAATGAATTTAGCTGATTGTCATCAATCGGATCCTGTACATGATTTGTAGATGAAGTACCACTGTCAAGTGACACAATAATAGGACTCACCAAATCTTGAGATAATGGATTCGTTTCTAATAATTGGTCCAGGGTGGTATTTTGAAATTTAGCGTCATTCTCTAATGCTGTCAGAAGCTTTATCTTAGTAACTGATGGATGAATGGGGATTGGAAAATTCCCGTCGAAATCTTCTGCTTTGACTACCAAATAAAAATGAGTAATATTTCTTTAAAAAGGCAATAATCAAGAAATGATTTTACAACACCATAAGGGGTCTTACCTTTCTTTTTCATCTCGGTACTCTCGTCTAGATTTTCTTCGTCGCCTTTCCCTTCATGGTCTTTCTCTTGTACCTGGGGAAGAGAAGTGTGGTGGCAGGACTTTGACAAATATCGAGGAGTACCAGCTCTATTTTTAGGAGACCTCCTCCTAATTGACTGAAAATTCGGAGCATTCGCCATAGTTGTATCACTATGACACATCTTTAAATCTAGTTCGACATCTTTTAAATCTCTATGAGGTAGATTGGGAACAGAATCCGATTTAGGTGTCCGAATATCCTCCGATGTTGGTGAAAATGGTGACGAAACATCTTCAAAGTATAAGAATCCTTCCGGTCGCTCTAGGTTTATGGGAACATATATTGGTGTTTGGGGCTTACAGGGAACATTCGCGGTCATACTAGTATCCGTTTCATCTGTTTGAGAAATAATTTTTTCTCCTTAATATACCATACTTACTGTGTATGAATTTACAGTTTACGTTCTGTTATTTCAAGTAACAAGTAGAATATTATACTATTTTGGATTATTGTGAAATACGCGAATTTTTTCCAGAAAACTTCACAATAAATTATAAATAAAATATAAAATATGACATAACTAGGAAATCCTAGGATTTCGGAAAAATTTTGCTGAAAACTAATTTCAAACTTTTGTGAGATAATTATTCACTTATGTTACTTTACTTTGATTGTACGTGTTTTCACTTCCCGCAGCCTGGGCCACAGTATCCGAATTTTGGAAAGCTAGGTTTTCACTTCCATTTACATTATTTTGAATGTTTGTTCCAGATCCTCTTACAGTGTATGAATCAGGTCCTTTGTCTTCGTTTTCTAATTCCGAATCTTGAAAATGGGGAGGGTACAAAATTATTATAATGCCATGAAAATTGCATAAAATCTATAGGTTCAACTAGTAATATATTAATTATTCCTGGGTTGAAACATAAGAGTTCTACTTCTTTGATCTGCTTATACCGTAATCGTGGAACATAACATTGTCATCGAATGTAACTTTCCGAGGATTATCCCGAAATTCTCCAAATGAAGAGTATTCATTGTTCCAGGATTGATTGACTCTCGTTAGTCTTGAGTACATATGAGCTTTCCACTCTAAAAATTTGGAACAAAAAATTAAGCAAATGCCGTTTTTAACCACACTGGGAATGAATAAAATCTAAATTATCAGTTACATTACAGTTGCATAAAATCTGTGAGAGTTATAGATAAAAATGTCTAGATTTGCTTTGATGCTTAAAAGACTTACGGTGCAAGTTGAAATATCCATCGTAGTAGTTTCGGTATTGGTTGACATAATTCTGGCGCAGCATAAGCTTCGCTGTGTTATTTTGGTGTTGAAAGCCTCGAATTCCTGTAGTGCTTTTCAGTTTCGTTTCTTCCATTGCTTTGAGTTTCAGCATAACTTTGATTGCTGGAGACTGCTGGAGGTTTTGGCTTAGAGGAAATGTGATGACTCAGGTTCGATAAACTCGAAAACCTTACTGGGGAAAGGGGCTGGCTACTACTTTCGTCGAGAAATTGGATCGATATGCAATACTATTTAGAATTAAAACAGATATAGAGGAATATTGAAGCGTCACTTGCAATTGCTGTCACTCTGAGGTTAAAATATTCTAAATCAATTAAATTCCAGTAATTTAGGGACGTTTCGTTGGATGAATCTTTTCTTAGCAGCATAAAATGCAACATTAATTTTATTTTTGATGTAAAATAACTATGTTGTTGATGTTGCAATGCAAATTACAATTTTGTAAGCCACTCTCCGTAAAGTTATGCCAAATAATAATGTTAACAATTTTGACAGTTCAACATTCGTAGTCATTAGTAACTTATTAGTTTGACGATATTTTTGGTGCCAGAAAAAAGGAGTCATCTCCAGTCGTCTCGTAAAGACGAAATAAAAAATGCAACAAAAATCGAATTTCAGAATTGCATAAGCGTACCATTACATTTATTTGTTTATCCATTATGTCAGATCAGCAACACTAATTCATTACAGCTAACAGTCACAGTCACGGTTATGTCATATCATACCACAAAAATACATTCTAGAATCAGTTAAATATACGGAATATGGAAGTGACTGAATTGAAGATGATTATAACATTGATTGAGAGTTCATGGCAATGATGCCAAATCCAGAAGCAAATGTGAAACGATGGAGCTGTTTTCCTTTACAAAGTTATTGAATATTTCACATTGCTTAGAGTCGTAAGTGTTTGTATTGGCCCTCCTAAAAGCAAAAAAATTGTATTGGATTAGCGAATGAATGTTTTTTGAGCAACATTTACATACAAATAATAACATCGATTTATTACGATATCTGCCAAACAATATTGGTAGCCATCATTGACTCAGAATACTTACATATTTGATACATTTACAAGGATAAAAATAATAACTAATAACTCGAATATAAACGAAAAATGGAGTTACATTTAACTACGGGGTTTATAGTCGGAGTATAAATGAAAATGTAATAAGTTGATGGAATCACGGATCACATTTAAAACTATATCAGAAATCAGGGATGTGGGAAGGTTAAATTCTTTGGTAATAAAATAGTTGTGAGATTGTTCCTCGGGTTATGCAAATGAATTAACAACTTACACTTTGTCTTTAAGGACTACTAGAGCTTTTGATTTGATTTCTCCAATATCCAACTCATGACCATAGAGATAGAGTTCCAGGATAGTGAGCATAGGAAATTGTTTCGGAGACTCCTCGCAGAGAAATGCCGTAACCGTAAACTTCATATCGGGAATATCGTATTTGTCAGCAGCACGGAGAATTTCCAAAGCAATATCAACATTTGTCTCGATTTTCTCCATGTCCCTGTAGTAGAGGAAATGCAACATCGCATCTACCGCTTTAGGACTCATATCTTCAATTTTCACAACCCCCGTGTTCATTTCAATCATATCCGTTTGAAACATGGCAGCAAAAACTGGGCTGTTAGCTATTAATTACAATTACAACGAAGTAAGTCAAGCGTATCTATTACTGAATAATTTTAAAAATGCCATTTAAATAATAACTTTTATTTTTACCTGACAAGATCGCCATGTGTGCAGGAAACTCTGCTTGGTTCACCTTGATCACCACATCACAATTCAATTTCCTTTCCAAAATCCTCTTGAGTAATTTGGATAGGATAGCTGGTGACGACATTTTGGGTAAGGCAGAAGGTTCAGCTAAGAAATCGTGTGTGGTTCTTGATGATAAGCACACGGTGACCACCATAAATATCTCGGCTTTAAAACTTTTCACCCACACACCAGTGTCTAGATCCAATAGTGTGCCCTCAGGAGAAATGCTGATGACACTTTGAATATCTTCAAAGTCGATGAAAGACTCAGTCCAACACTCTGCTCCTTTTCCGTGCGAAAATGAGCAGCCGTTATTACAAGTAGCATCCAAATTGATGTAAATATCTGTTTGTTCGGAAAAAAACAATAAATCGCCCTATCAGTGTCTATGGAGACTTATTATACTATCTTGGTCACAAAATATTCCTTGGTCACCTCGGTTGAATTTTTGAGTTTGTTCGGAATCCACAAAGGACATATCCAAGCTGGCGTACATGAATTTGTCTGCAAACTTGCAATTCTTATCCCCTAATCCGTACACACTGAGAATTCCTTGCTGTCCATTTTGATTTGTAACAACGAAGAGTCTGTAAAAATAATTCAAGGATTAAGATTCAGGGTGATACCATAATACGGTGGAATTCAATAACTGCTGGTAATTGGCAGGCCACTATGGCTATTTAAAAATGAGTACAAAACAAATTAATTATGACCAATTTCCTCAGTTTCAAAAGCCATAGATAGATTACTACTAGATTTTCTCTGAACATAATAAAAACTCAAATTGTGATTTTTTTGGTACTATAACCCCCGAGAATACTGTAGAGTTACAAGATTGGTCTCTAAATTCGCAGAAAATGCTCTTTCAAAATAGTTAGGTGGAATATTCTTTATTTTCGTTTCCTACTTTCAGCTATAAAGGTTTTAAGTTTTAATGAGAAAATGAAAGTAGGAAACGAAAATGAAGAATGTTCCACCTATTTAACTATTTTGTAAGAACATTTCTGCGAATTTAGAGACCAATCTTAAACTTGAAACTACATCCAGTATTCTATTCTCGGCGGTTAAAGTTATTCTTATAATAGCTGATTCTTATAATTTCCCTCTCTACACGAAAAACTTGTTAAAATAATGACTTACATTGACAATGTTGAGGTATCATTTGCATCTAAAACAAGATTCATTTCGCCTCTAAAGCAATGTCTATATTCATTGTCACCGTTGGCTCCTAAAATATTATTGGTGTTGGTCCATTTCCTTACTTCATTGTTGCAGTCTACAGAGCGTAGAGTTAATTTACGATTCAAACATAATTGGGTGAACTCCTTGACCTGAAATGAAGCAAATAATATATTATTGACTGATTATCCTTTTAAATGTTGAGTGTATGAACATTGCTTAAAATTAAAAAATTCTTACGGGTTTCATTCCCCTTCTGCAGCTTTCTTGAGAATTTATGATAGCTGACCGGAACTTCTGTTGCTGATCTACTAGTTAATTATAAAAATATTTTCTGTAGTTTGATGACGAGGAGGATTGAGATGACTGCAAGAACTAAAATCTAAAAATCTGGCCAGAGGAAATCAAATTGTGTCTAACTACTAGACCGAAGTTGTCGGTGACAATGGTATTGTTTTTCTTTCTGCAGCGCTATTTTGGAAAATGCCCGTTTGTATTTTATTATTTTTCTATAGTAACCTCTTTACAAATTCCACTAATAGTAACATTTCTCATCAAAATCCATATTTTCTTTCATTCGAATGTTTTCCTACAACTTTCACCAGGAGAAAGTTTCCCACTTTCTATTCTACGCCCATAGAGACCATTTGATTTTCATCTTCATCAATCCGGAGGTTCCATATCATCGCTGAATGAATAATTTGAATTGTGCGTTTTGACAAGTTTACCCGTTTCGTGCACGATAATAGTAGGATGTTTTCGTTGTACCAAAGGATCATTTGGATCGACACCCAAAGCAACGGCTGTAGTAGGAATTATTACTTCCGCTTCCTCTGTCAGAAAATCTTCCTCTAACTCACCATCCATCCCTTCCATCCCACCTGGTTTGACATGTGAAGGTGTTAGACGTTTTTTAAATACTACCAACGCAAAAACCGCTATCAAAAAACCGTGAAACGTTTTCAACATAGGCAGTACTTTCATCAGCTGCAAAGGAAAAACATGATATAAGTAAGATTCTCGAAAAGAAATGCCTAAAGTCTAAAAAACAGCGGGTTAAATCTGAGTCTGAGCTTTTTTTTAAAACAATGACTCTAAAGTAGAATTATGTAGCACCAGGATGCATTCCACAATTCTACAGTATAATTTCATTACAGATTTTGAAATGTATCTTCTTCCCTTCCACCTTTATAGATACCAAAATTAATGCCGGAATTATGATAGTAAAAGTGTACATTATACAAATTAACTTACAAAGAGCAACCACCACATCTATAACAAAAACCAATTCAAAAATTATACAATAAATTTATACAACTTCATAACACATTGAATATTTGTACGCGTTGAGAGTATATAAGGTATAGTAGTCTAATCATACAGCAACATCTTCAGGATCGTCACTAAAAAAGTAATTGATAATAGTAGTATCAGCAAATGTTTTTATTCTCTTGAAGCATCCCTGTGTAATTCAAATGAAAAGATTAATTTTTAATAAATGTATATTTTGCTTCTCTGTACATTGTTGCTATTGAATTGCCAAATATTTAGGGCCTTATAATATTCTTATCTTATAATAATTCTTCAATTTTTTATATATCTACATAATTTCTGTTTGTATGCCACTTACTTTCTGTATTTTACCAATTGCGAAGATTAAGAATTTTTAATGTAATAGTACATAATACATAGTATATGTAATAGCAAGTAATAGTTTGCATTTCACATACCAGATTTACATTGTTGATTTTGTCTTCGTCATTCACTCCTTGGATGATGCCTTTATCACCACAAAATTATCTTAATCAATCCAATCCACACTTTAAACAGTAACAGTTATTACTTATTACAATAATTATAAAAGATAATGATACCAACCATCCCCACACTCCTCTTCACCCGACGACGAAGTGTGAGACGACGAAGAATTGGAGGGATTGGAGTGATTGGAGTGGTCATGGCCTTGGTGACGCTGAAGTTGCCTTTCATGGCTATGGTGATTATTTGAATAATGTGAATGCCCACCGCGTCTGCAACAAGAGGCTGGCACTCTAAATGATGGAAATACTTTTTCGTTCACCGTTGGAATAAATATATCAACATGTGGAACTTTAGGGGAACCGGTGAAGGGGGTGCCTGTTAGCTTTGGTCTAGGTGTAGGTGTAATTTTCCCTGCGGATTTTGCGGTTTTGACAGATTCTTTACTGGCTTCTATGATTGTGACAGTTAACTTTCCTGAGTAAGGCATTATTCCATCTTCATGACTATGATGGTAGTCCAGATAACTTCTAATACCGCAACAAAGCTAAAAAGGATTGCACTAACCTTAGATGTACTCTTCATTAAAATATTTAGCTAGTTTTTAGTTCATGATTACAAAGTTTTAAAATAATTCTGTTTCATCACTTACAAATTGATTTTGGAAATCTGAAAAGGTCATAACAAGTACAGTGATATTTTATTTTGTTTTAATTTCGAATTAATATTATGATTTCAATGGAATAAGCTCACTTACTGTCCAGAAAAGTGGGAACTTGTTTCCATTTCTTGAAATACGCCTCTGAATAATCTCTCATGTCTTCCTCTGTTACTTCAATGTGTACCAAAATAAGAGACACGACACAAAGTGCTAGACATATTAGGAATCCAATGAATACCTACGATACAGTCACAATACTAATTTTAACCTATTATTTACAAGAAAATTGTATCAAACGTAATATTTTGAGAATAATAAAACAAAAATCATATAAAATTGTTCTTTACAATACATGTTTACATTGGAAGCTATTATGGATGGAGGTACATTTAAAAGAAAGGCCAATATATAAAATCACTAAATACCATTAAAAAGCGTATTTTGGGCACTACTTTTCCGGTCACGACGACCATGAGAAAGATGGCAAAGAGGTGGCACAAAAATATAGTTCCATATTCCCACCAAAAGAATATTTGGAGATATTCTGTTGGAGGATAACCGTGCATAATCGAATGGGAAACAAATAAAAAAATCAGGAATAGCCAACATTCCATCTGCAAATAGAATCAAAATTAATACGTTCATCATAGAAATACATATAACTTTGTGGATCTGTTTTTCATGGATCAACATAAACGCTATTGCATTGCACAAACCACGAATATTGCGATATTTGCCAAAAAAAGTTTGATAATGTAGTTCATTTTCCACAAGATTGCATTTAACAGTCAAAATTCCTTTGATGCCTTTTCTTTGATATATAATTTTATTATATTTCGAGATTTCTTTTCGTTAAACCATAAATAAATCATCGAGTGTTACATTTTCTGACCACTCTGTTAAAATTATCAAAATCTAGGGGAATGATTCATTCCTATCTCTCCTGGATCCGCAAGCAATAAAGATGACTTGTGTCAATCATGCACAGACATCCAATAATTTTTGTCATTTATAGAATAGTACTCGTAATAAAGAACTAACTAAAATCTAAAGCCCGTATTTTTAATGAACGACTCTCACTCTAATCTCCCCTCTTGAGAGGGTAAGTTCATTAAGGCTTTGGTGCATACGTTTTGGGAATCGCAGATGACTATCAAAATACTACTACCATTTTCTGCATTTGTTTCCAAATCTCCAAAAGTTCTGATACGATTTAGTCATGTCGTACATATTTGGAATGGCAAACGCATTGCCTTGAAATTTACTGTAGAATATTTTCGAATTTATGGAAGCATTTAGCACTAACAATGATTAGA
>JABASH010005787.1:0-11528 GCA_019776445.1 Tomocerus maximus | reverse complement strand
ATATCTTCATTTTAAGGCCCCGTGGGCCCAGATTGACACAAAATTGGGTGAGTTATGCCCAAAAAGATGGAGTGGGAAAACACATGTAAAAGCTACCCCTACCGACGTACCTTAAATGGTCTGATATAATTTTTAGAGCTTCTATGGTATAGTTCACAAGAATTGAATATTCTAGGAGCGAAGGGGCTTGATTTCCTGTTTGAAATCACTAAGCCATACCTATTATTCATCAGTTGTGCAAAGGGTAGCATCAGGTAATTTCATGAGTCCCAGGAAGTTATTTCATGAGGCAAATAAAGGAAGTCGAACAACAGAATGATATTTCAGATGAAAGTCTTATAGTTGTCTTTAAAATCCGTTCACAAGGGTGTATGAATATTTATACGTAATACTATTAGTAGACTGTAAGCAAATTGTTGTACGCTATCTCTAACTTCAGAGTGTACATATTTGCACTAAGTGATTGCAAAGTCAGTTCCGACAAGGCAAAATACATGCACATACATAACCTGATGATATTAGCAGAAATATACTATTTCCACCGTGCTTCAACTCATGCATAAAATATTCACGGGAGTGTTGGACAAGTGGATCCTTACTTCAACAAAAGTACGTAACTCTACTGAGCGTATGTAAACAGTAGGTAAATAGGTTGAAAGTACAAGAATATTTTTGCGATGTAGTAGTAACAGAGTATTTGGCATACGTATACAGAGATGCATTGCTAATATACAAAAGCATTGCATACAATGACTGCACGGTTTCACTTTCCTTTATTTAGTTTCTAGAATACTTTCCCATCTTCCACTTTCATTTCATCTTCCCATTTGCTTACACACTTCAGTTCAGTTGACTGGCAGTGAAAGCGAGTCTGTTCTTCTTCTGTTCAATACGATGAAAAGCTATTCATCTCTACGTAAAGCAGAAGCAACAGAAAAACTCTACACAACTAATCGTAACTACTGTTCTGAAAAGTAATAAAAGTTGATATGCATATCTCCACTAAATGTACACAACTTCATGTCTCATGCCTTTATATATTTCTCTGAAAGCATTGCTATGAATTGAATATATCTTGAACAAACATAAAAGAACACCTAGAGGATGTAGAAACATAAATGTATATCAGTATACGCCTCAACACATTATGAATATTCGTTGCTAAAAAACTGGGAAAAGTTAAGTATATCCATATTCCCAGGGTGTCTACCGAAGATATGTGCTTGCTATTTAACTACACAAAACTTTTAAAGTTATGCAAAGCCCACCCAGTGAAAAGCAAAGCAAACTAACTATAGCCTAGTCGATTTCAGATCTACAGTCAAGTCAACACTACAAAGCAGAAACACTAAAACAGGCAGTATATTTTAATGCAAAATTTCTTCTTGGCACTCTATAAACAGCTTTGGTGTGGCTTTCCAAGCAACCAGTTGTAGTCTTTCTATTAATAATAACATGCTAGCTATACCTACAATGACATAACTTTCCAAATAACTATACATTTAATATATAGATGATTTCAATACCAAGTCGACAATAGGCAACCATCTCTCGCCATTCTCTTCTGTATTAAGGTCAGTATTCATGAAGGCAAAAAAGAAAGAGCTCATGGCTTAGCATACTACTATTATTGATCGAACTCATCTTACACCGCTTCAAGTCTAACCTGAATTTAAAGATGCACAATATATATTCTACCACAGTATAGGAACACCGCACCGATACAACATTGTTCCGGCTTTACATTCTGTTTCCTCCAACTCACACGAATTGGTTATGAACAGAAATAGAAAGCCCTATAAGAAAGTTGCATTTGCCATACAAAGTTCATTTCTGAGCTTCTTGCAGCTAAAATTTTTTCTGCCGACAGCACCTACTTTACCTTCTTCTTATAGAAAACAGATTTCTACTTTCTCTTAGACACTTGACTGCTTAGCTTGCCATTTTCCTTCCCATAGTATACCTAATAGGACTTCCTTAGAATTCCAAACTTCGGTACGACAACTACAAATGGTATGTGATATAAAAGAAAGTTGGGGGAAGGCAAAGGAAGGCCCAAACTTCCACACACTCGTCTAACCAAATTCTATAACACCGACACTATGTAACTCAAGATGAAAATGAAAGAGGTCTGCGTAGGTAGGTACACGAAGCTACTAAACTATTTACCACAGATAAGTAGCAAGCACCTCCCATTGGTAACAAGTGTTATGTTACAGCTAACTAAATATGCAGTGCTATTGTCTAAGCTAACCAAGCCACTGTCTTATCATCCTATCATCATTTCGAGGCAACTCAACGAATGCAAATTTTAGAGGAATCTTGTTATGCTTTGCATATTACAGTAGAATGTCTCCGTAAACAATTTTGAGAATACTGTAATTTACTACACAGTCGTAGTTTATTAAATGTGCCAAGCTGCTTAGATAAGCAACATAGACAGACACACAGGCACATGACATTTGGAAAAGTGTACAACGCACTACAGAACCTAATACATGCTACGCTAGATTGTGAATATTTTAAATTACTACGTAAGCAACAGCAATACCAACCTCGGCATAATTTATTATTCAATTCAGATCGAGTGTTGTGGATTATTTGTGTTTCAAGATAAATGTTGATAGATGATAGTTTCAAGATAGATGTTTATTCTTTTCAGCCAACCTTAGTAAACCTTTTAATGCGATGGTTTCATCAAACCAAATCGCAATTTAAAATTTCAAAAACACCAGTGGAGACTCAATGTTACCAAATTCATTAGCATCAGGAACAAAAACGATGTTTGTTATTCAGTGAATGTACATAAATCAAAATTGCCTATATACGACCTATATCATCCAAAAAACGCACTTAAAGCCCAATCAAGAAGGATTCTTTAACTTGCCACGTAATTATTGTACCTAATCTATTAACCATGTTATAAGAATTTTAATAACAAAGACATATTGAGATCACGATGCATTTCCCAAGTTCCTGCCTAGCTACTTTCCCCTGCCTGAAGGTATTCGGAAAGCAGGGGAAGCATGCAGATAAAATAACAAGCCCAGTGATTCACATTGTTCCCATTCACAGGGAAATTCCAAAGGAAATTCTCTACGGAAATGTTTTTAGGCTATATTGTGAAACTGTTAGGATCATGTCTTGAATCTTGCTCTACACTTTGAGATCCTTTTGCTGAGTCGGAGTAAAATCCATAGTCATAGTATTTCAGGCGCTCTAAAGTACGCCAGCATAAAAACAAACGGTGTAATGTAGTGCAAATCGACATAGTTTGATCGTCAGCTTGCTCTTTTCCTTTATTCTCTTATCTTGCTCGGTTTTTTTTAAGTGTAAAATAAAAGTAACGATAACTAAAGCGCTGTCTTGCAAAGCTGCAAGGCAACATGCATTTGAAATGCATGTTGCAAATCTCTAGAAAATATATTCATTATCTTACAAACTGAATTGGGTAGGCTGTAACAACACCCTAGCCTCTATGGTGGATGAGACATATTATACATCTAATTGTGTCTTGTAATGCTATTGGGTGATGCTGGTAGTGCATTGGTCTTTAGAGAGTGTCTAAAGTACTGTATTTATTGATTTATTTATTAGTTCAAACTGCAGACTGTGTGAACGACCAGTCAAAAGGATGAACATGTATGGAGACTTGGATGCTTAAGAATACCACAGCATAATAAATAAATACTTTTCCCTACCCACAACCAAGGTGCTAAATACAAATAATACATTAGCAATTAGGACCTATTATACAGGCACACAGGATATAATAAATTGTAGCAAAGGTTTGGTCCTGAATTAATCGAAGTGTGAATTTTTTGTTAAAGAAAGCAACATGATAGCCTTGATACCAAATACAGATACCCTTCAGGGATTAGTTACAGATACACAAACAGAACGCAACACACGATACAATGTACCGAAACTTGTTTGAATTGAATCAATATATGCAAAATTGAAATTGCCTAACCGTATTTTTGCTGTCATTGGAAAAGTTTCAAGAAAACTTTCCAATCCAATGCCAATTTGTTTAGATTTAACCAACCATGGAAAGATGAGCAGTATTAAGGGATTACGCCTACTTAAAAAGACACTCTTCTACAATTTTACTTTTTCCACGTAGATGGCCACAGCAAATCTTTTTCATCTACATTGGAAGGTTGTCAGGTAATGTATAAGAAGTCAGAAGAATGCATTAGTTTGTGGCAATATTGCATTTGCCTACCCAGTAGGCGAAGGGCTAACCAGAAGAGGTTGGGGAGTGACAGTGACAGAAAGAAAATTTAAGCCGTTTCATGTGAAAGAAAAGGTAAATGTAGTGTTTGTGTATTTTATGTATGGGTATTGCGTGAGGCTAAACAACCGCACCACCAACACCGACTGTCAGTTCTTTTCCATTGAATAACAAGAAGCACTTGACTGAACAAAGGAAATCCTATTGCAAATTATTATTGTCACTTATCCTTTTGCTTCTTAGACTATTCTCTTCCATGTTCTTGTTGCTACATCCGATACGTATGCATCCCTTACAATTCCACTTCTTGGTTGTTCTTCAAGATATACGAATCCGCGTGGGTAGTAGAAGGGAAACTTGTACAATGCATACCAAAAGGACCTGTCTAGTGTCTACAGGTAATGTATTTTATATTTATGTACTCCTTTTCTTTTCATGTCACCTAAAGCCGGTCACCTTGTCTTCTCACCTTCTGTTCCCAAATCAAAAAGAGTGTGCACTGTCGTCGTTAGTTCTCGTTTCTTATTTTCTACATGACTTGACTGCAGAGTCTCTGCCAAAAATCGATCATTCAATTCAGGTGGAAAGAAAATTCTGCGGGGTTCCAACAATCAACCTTTCACTTTCAAAGTAACCGGTTCCTCTCAATTCTAACTCAATACAATCTAAGAAACCAATATTATAATATTTATGAACTATCTTGACAGCTAAAGAAACTACTGAACCCATATTTTCTGCCTTTATGGAGTTAACTAGGTCTAAATGTTAGGCTATTAGTATTAACAATTGATAAATTATGTTACTTTTATCGTTCTGTATTGCACCTTTAATTCAATTGAAGTACGATTGGTGCTCGCCATAAATGCAATTAATGTCACAAGTACATCGACGGAACTCGGAACACTGTATTAAGGAAATGACACGTACTTAGCTAGTAATTTAGTGCTCCATTACAGTCATAGGCACCACAATTTGACTACTGTTTGAACACATTACGTAAAGTTACCCCAAAATTGTGAAGGAAATGTTATCTTCTTAAGGTACGTCAGCCCTGGATACTTTTACATGTGTTTCATATGTGAATAACTCACACAATTTTGGGTCAATCTGGATTCATGGGGCCTTAAAATGAAGATATTACCACCTTGCTCGCACTTATGTCTCTATGAAATATAATAAACTGATGATTAAGGAAAGAAGTTGCAATTTTACTCGTTTGAGGTTGCGTGTCGGCATAATCTTCAAGCTACGAAAACATCAGAGCAACACGACTGGGGATGAATACTAATACATAATGTGTATAAATGTCATTACTATTTATTATAGTGATTTTGAATAATGGACAGCCTGTCGGTGATAGAACGACAGAGGCACTTAGATTTTACTCGTCAAATAACGCAAGCCTGTCAAATAGCTTGCTACGCTCTAAAAAGTAACTAAAGCATCTTAAGTAAATAACAATAAGCAAGATAATCTATCATGCCCATCTTTCTGCATAAACTGTATATGCTTGTACCTATAATATCTGTAAATACTAAAAGTACATTGCATAGTGCACATAATATTAGTAGGTATCATAATATACATGAAACGTGAAGGGACCACCGTCGCAATAAATCTATACTAAATATTCACCGGGGATATGATAATCCCATAAATGATGAATTGCCTTCGTATCTTATACCTTTAGTATTAGTAGTAGTGTAATGTACATGAATTGTAGTTTGGTCTGGTATGACCTAATTGGCATGACAAGAGTGGTCTGCCTACTGCACCGGGAGCAGTCAACCAAAAATTACTACGAACATTTCATTACTATGTACTTTACCAAAATGTGAAAATGTATTGCTAATGCAACAAAACAAGACAGATCAACCAGTTCGCTGTGTAAAGTACAATATCACAAATCCTAGCGTTGCTTTTTGGTTTAAGAGCTAATGCATAGTTTGGCTGGTAGGTATTTAGGTAATAGATGCGAGAACAGCCCATCTATCCCATCATCCAATAAATAACAATCGGGATGTGCGCCACTAATGGAAAGTAGTGCACATATAAAGTTCAGTATGTAAACCTGCACCCGTAAAGTGCTCAGACATAATGCATAAATTTAGTACTAAAGTATAAGTTACTAATCACATTACATTCTAAGTTCAGTTATAATTAAAAAAAATAATATAAATAAATAAGTGCGCTCATCCCATTTGGAAAGTCCGCACCTGTTCTTCAGCGGTTTCTGCATGTGTATTTGGTGCAATTGCCATATTAAACTACAGATATTAAATTATGTACCTAAGTCTAGTAGATTTGCCAAGTATTCGCCATACTTATTATTTTGTACCCTGTGGTCATACCACATCGTTCGAGTATGAGTATAGTATACATAAGTAGTCACAGTCATAATTCACAAGATCAATGCCCTATAGCTGAGGAAAGAGCCATAAAGATCTTTAGAAGAGGGAAACAGGACGAGAGCAAAGAAAGATCAAAAAGAAAATAAACCATTGAAAACGGTTGTAAAAAAGTTGCATTTTAAGAGAAAAGACGTTTAGAGAATATATTCATAAATAAGCTCGCACATGAATGTATTCGTAGAAACATGAATGCATTCATAGAAACACGAATGTAATTGTAGGAACACAAAAGTATTCGTAGGAACACAAAAGTATTCGTAGGAACATGAATGCATTCGCAGGAACATGAATGTATTCGTAGCTAGGAACATGAATGCATTCGCAGGAACATGAATGTATTCGTAGCTAGGAACATGAATGCATTCGCAGGAACACGAATGCATTCGTGGAAATATGAAAGTTATTGTCGCAGAAGTACGAATACTTCCACGAATGCATTGAAAGGGATTGCAGAATCACGAACACACAAATATCGTAAACAGACAGATCAGGCATTCCTATACAGTTCCTTAAACACAACTTAATAAACAAAAGAGTCAGGCTGGCTCGCTGGCAGGCGTTTACCTTTGAGAGTAGCTTTTCGCAGCACTTTCATTGCGTATAGCGTTCCGGCATCTTTTCCAATAATTTTTCTAACGAGGAACACCTGTGAACGAAATAATACTGTCCATTATTACATGTTGCATTATAAATAACAAGATTGTGTATACTAACCACTACAACAGATAAAACACACATAGATATTCTCACAGTAGTGAAATACAGAATACAGCTACATTTATAATATAGCATAATTTTGTGCTTATATCCGTATTGAGCAAGTCAGATATATGAACTGTGTTCCTGCACAGGTACATTATCCTCAGATCAAACGTATCACTTCCTTTCTCTCATAAAAGACACTCACCATGTACTTAAGAGAATGCAATTTATAGTGTCAGGCATATTTTATTATCTATGATGATGCCGATACCTTTATGACGGAGCGTGATATTACACATATTAAAATTCACTCACGCTCGCAATCTGGCTTTTGTACTAAAATGTCGTTCTTGATTGATCGTGAGTACTTCTGTCGCTAATATCTTTTAGACAATTTAGATTACATTACCGCACACAAATTAAATTACTTTGAGTGTATAGAATTACAGCGCTATCCTTTCCTAGTCATCTACGTCTCCTTAACACACTGTACTCTCAGATATGATACAATTATTTCTTGCTACTATTTCCCGTGATATTCACTACCTAGTACCTACAGACCTATTATGGAACAAATCATTTCTACCGCATATTATTTTTATATCCTTATCTTATACATACATATGTAGTACAAGTACAACTACAAACTAAGTCTGCGGAACGACATGTTTAGGAGGTACACAAACTTTCGCAGGTTTACGGAAAGTTAAACTACCTGAATTTATCCAATCAGTACTCAGAGGTCATAATGGTATCTTATTTCCATTTTATAACGGCTTTTCATTCACATATTATATTACTAAAGAGGATGATGTAAAAGGATGCTAGCAATAAGATTACGTTGAAATAGAAATAAGGAACTAAACTTTCGAAAGACGAACTTGCAAATAAACTGACAACACATGATAGCAAAATCAAAACTTATACATAGAAATTTTTCTACTGATGAGAAAACATTTTTTAGCTTCTTTAATCGGTAAAATGTTATTAAAATGTGACATGCATGAATGATAAGGTATATGGAAGGTTAAAGTATCTACAAAGCTAATGGGATTGTAAATCAGTAATAATAGTTTTTCCTTGGTATGGAGAGAAAATCATTCCATTCTTTGGTAATATTAAATTGGCTCAATATTAGACTGACAAAACTAGTATACAGACACAGATACTAGTTCATTAATTCCTACTGCGAAGAAAGTAAAATTATCTTTATGTAGTACATCATCACAAAACTTGATTTTATCTGTTGTGTCAATATTTTGTCAGATTTTTTATATAAAGCAACCGAATTTTCAAAGGAGATTTCAAAATTTGTATACACTAACCTTGCCAAAGGATCCTTGTCCCAAAACTTTAAGTAACTCGAACTGAGATGGATCTGCCTTGTCATGACCCTCTCGCGTGACATCATTAACTTCAATTTCATTCTCGACTCCATTCATGGGTTCTTCTCCTTCGGGTGTTTCAGCTGGACTAGCACGTTTAGAGTTACTGGCACTATTTGCATTTGTTGTACTGCCGCTAGTAGAAGGCTGTCCACAAATAAGTAAAGTTGCCACATAAATACCACGACGCTTCCACCCTTTTCCTTTACTTAAACCCATCTTCAATGAGTTCATTGTTTCATCACATAAGCCACAATTACAAAATATCTGCCTACCAAACACCAAAATGACAATACACCAACAAATTGCAATAGATATCAGAATAGTTTCAGTCTAGACGATTTAAAGCACTTTGGTCCATAAAATTTCAATCAAGGAAATACAAAGGCACACAACGATTATCGAAATCGTAAAAGTTTACTAGTATTTTGAGTGTAAAAATATTGTTATCTATTTCCTAACTTTTAGAAAATAATGTCAATGCTTATCTATAATCTGTTCAGAGTACAGTTGCCTAGAACATATGAGATACATAAAAACTAATTAGCTCTATATCACTTTTTGTTAATCTCCGGGGTGTGTGCAGCAAATGTCAAATGTCGACCCAATTCCGGATTTCTCATCTGGAGAATTACATTCGATTGCACATGAGATAGCAAGAAGGCGTAGGGAATCCTCGCGAGTCAGAATCCATTTATCAGCAATCCACTCATCTTATATGTCGCAATGGAAGACGTAGGAAATCCTTATACTTAGTATTATTACAGGAATGTAGTAGCGTTTTCCTTAATGTGTCACATATCGTCGTAAATAGTTGTTTGCAGTATATTCTCCGAAAACAGAGCAAATATCTCTTATTCTCATTTCACAAAACCCCAGACGGACTAACAGCCAAATGACAATATTACATTGCTAATAGAAAAAAGTATTCCTCCAAGCAATTTCCACAGAGAATAATGACATACAACTGGATCGACTATAACAATACAAAAGATTACTCTGCTATTGGCAACAGAGATATAGTATACCCGCTTCACTAAGGCGAGACAAGAGCCAGATGTGGATTTCGCTTACAACTCACACGGCCAAATTACTTACTCTCCTTAAATCTTTCCCAAGAATTGCACAAACATAACAATCAACACATACTAGAGCTACAAATTGACCAATCGAAACACAAACGCGTAATAGTCAACCCTAGGTACTTTTGTTTCATATAAACTGTAAATGGGTATGATGAAACTGACGTCTGAATCCTCTGCAAGTAGCCATGTTGATAATTATTTTGGTACTAAGTGTTTTCAGTTTTTTGTGCATAAAAACCATTTGATTATTGACTAGCTACTTAGGGTACTTATACTTCAATTTACGCCCACTGGAGTTAATTTCTTCAAGTATCGTCACAAACTTATGATGTCATTCATAAGAAATGATAGTCATCAGCCATCATTACATTAATGATTCAAGAATCTTGTTAATTAGAGTCCCAGGATAATATTTACACATCTGCGCTAGTTTTTTGTGTAAAGCAAAAAAATCTTCGACTGTGCAAAACAAAAATTATGCCCACAATGGCCAACTTGTTGTGTATTGTGGTGAATCAGAAAAAATATAAACTGTATACTACACCAATAAACTTTTAGGTCAAAGATTTACGGCCAGTTACAATAACACTAATTAGTGTATACATGTGGAAAGTAGTCAACATGTGTGTAATCAATAGGTACACAAAAGGAAAAGAATAAGTAGAATATAATTGAAAGTATATATCAATCCGACATGAGATAATGTAAAATTACTAGCAATAAATCAAGTAGCACGTACACATTGAGCTGAACATATTATTTTATAGTCACGTTTCAGATGTCACTTTTCCAGTTCACAAAAGCAACAATATCCAGACAACATAGTAAAAGTAATGCCGAACATCAAAGACAGACTAGGGCAAGGTAGAAAACACAACAGGGAGCGTTTGTTTGTGGTTATTGCAACATCCATTAGAGTCCTAGACGAGTCCTAATACAACCCAAGGTAAACTTTTGTAACGTGCACTACTAAATACAAACCGAGTTTTCGTGTGTAAACACAGATAAGTCTGAAATATATAGAGCATAGACAGAAAACGGATAGCGCGTGAGGGAATTTTGGTAGACTCTTTCCTCTCCTTTCAGCATTTTGGGGTCACATTTAGCAAATAAAGCAGTTCGGGTGTCCCTGCAGTACATGTGTAGCCTATTTTATTCTCATGGAAGAAGAATGTAAATATTTCTATCTTTCTGGCAATTTAGCAATTCTGCAAAAGCTGCCGAAACATATTTCATCTTAATGTCAAGTCACGACATATAAGACAAAACGAATCTTGGAAAATCCATCTATGTCAGTTAACTCGAAACATTCTCGTTCCTAGAAATATGCATTCTATTCACTGACAATGGAAAGACGAAAATGTTATCACTTGCCAAAATGTGGCTGCAAGGAGCAAAATAAGGAAGCACTCACTCACTTCGTTAAATGTAGACAACATGCAGCAGTAAATATTTCTTATCCTTATCAGGATAGGTGCACTTTGTATATTTATAGCTGAAAACATAAAATGTAATTGTAATCCAAAATCTGTGCTGTTTTGGAAATAGTTCAGTTACACAATCACATGAGACCAGCAAAAATATACGAAAATAGAAAATCTAGAGATCTGCACGACTGAATCGTACTCACTCGCACACATTAAGAACATAAATATAAATCTGTACCTACAGATGACAGATAGTTAACTGAGCTAAACAGTATTTAAGT
>JABASH010005786.1:0-11529 GCA_019776445.1 Tomocerus maximus | reverse complement strand
CCCTTGGAAAGAGTCAACATTCCCCTTCCCTTGGAAAGAGTCAACATTCCCCTTCCCTTGGAAAGAGTCAACATTCCCCTTCCCTTGGAAAGAGTCAACAGTCCCTTTCCCTTGCAAAGAGTCAACAACGCCTTTCCCTTACAAAACGACAACATTCCCTTTCCCTTAAAAACAACATTCCCTTTGCCTTGGATTCCTTTGGAAAGCGTCAACATTATCTTGCCCATGGAAACCGTCAAAATCCCGTTTCGTGGGTCAAAAATCTGAAAATAAAACATCGGCTCCTCGGCACATAAAAAATTATGTTGAAAAAATATTTTCAGAATTATTGCGGTACTGCTTTCCCCACCAATTGTCATATAAACTAGAAGGTCATATATTGCAGATTTTCAGTATTACTTATCTAAAAATTGGTGAAAATTGAAGTCGGTTTATGTAGAAAATGTTAGCCCTTTCAGATTGTCATGCAAGTGGTAGAAAAATTGCTAATGCAATTCCAAGTACTATTCTGAAATATTATTTTATTTCCATTTTGTTAAGACAGTGCACTCTTCGAACTATTATTAGGCCAGTTTTGACTTCCATATCTTTAGCTAACTTAAGGATGTGTGGGGACTTTGATTTCCATGGAAACGATACTCCGGTGATACGATGATTTACTCCGGGGATTGCTACAATAAATGCTCGCCAGCAGGTTCTCGCCCTATGAACAGTAATTAGTTTCTCATACTTACCCCGTAGTAAAATTGCACTTGTTACCATCGTTCCAAGAGTTTACTTGTAAAATCACAGAGAAATGATTCAGGGATTTTGGAAAAACGTACAGAGATAACAAAAATGCCGTACAGAAGAGGAAAGAATTGATGACGAGCATGAGGCCCCTTTTTTGAATTTATATTTTCAAACATGAATGAAAAATCGATAAACATTTCTTACATGTATTTCCGGTTGTAGGTTAATTCTTTGAAAGTCGTTTGTTCGAATGGTGTTTTTAGGGCAAAATTAGATAGAATACATTTTGATAGAACGCAAAAACAAATGTTCGAATAACGAATGCTTAATGGTAGAATGGTAAAGCAAAATGTTCGAATACAGAATGCAAAGTAATAATGGAAATTATCGAGGCTTTGTTAATGTTTGATGTTTCTGAGTATGGTCATCGGTCAGTATATTCGCCGCCGTAGCTGCATTACTGCTATGGCATAAGTGATTCTGTTACAATGGAAGGTTTAGACATACAATCTGTCGAACAAATGGAATTCGAACATTTTGCATTCGATATTCATTTTTGCATTCGTACATTTGGCATTCGGTATTCGAACAAATTGTTTTTGCATTCTACCAAACATTCAAACAAACGACTTTCGAAGAATTTGTCGCACACCGTCTTTCCCTACTCAAAATCTTCAAACTCAATTTTCGATGCTTTAAAAAAATATTTTCAAAAATCGGGCTTTCATGCTCCTCTTTAATATTTTTGTAGATTTCGAAAATGAAAACCATATTACTGTACGTTCAGCCGACTTCCCGTTCTCGTTTTCGCTCAAAGTCCCCACACCCCCTTAACAAAACCCTCAACATAGCTGCCAATCGTAAGCATAGATTATAGAGTTTACTATATTTATTTTTATTTGTATTAAGCGTATGCAGGTTTAAAAAGTGGAGCAGTGCAGTCATTATTGTGCTCAAATTTTTTCTAAGTTTAGAAAATTGTGCACCAAAATCTTAAAAACGTTCTTATGAAGTTGCCCTCTATTTTACCTTAAACAAGGAAATTGGTATTTATAAGAATCATAAATGAGATTACAACCAAAGTTATTTTGCCAACCGGAGGGGTTAAAATCATGAGCTTTGATGCGATATAAAAAACGTAATTTAAATAAATAACAGGTAGGAAACACAGCCACTTTGGCTGAACTTTATGCAGCTGAATAAATTAATATTTTATTTTATTTTAACAGTTGTGTAATAATTAGGTTTTACTGTGATGCTAACCAAAGGGAGATTTGTATGTATAATACCCTTTTAAAATATATCTGCTCAAAGGGCACTGATAATAACAAGCCGGTAGATATAAAGTTATAAACATCTGTCTACACGTTAGGCAGGCTGATAGTAACGTGTAGCTAGTGTAATATTAATACAGATAGAAGCTATCGCTGTGAAAAAGTCAGAGAAAGAGTACCTGGGTAATTATTCTGACATGAATAAGTAATTGCAAAACCAAACCCAAAAACTGTAGATATTGCTCATAAAAAGCAAAGGTTTAATTACATTTTGTGCAATTAGGATATCCCGGAAAATAGTTCTGATGGATTCAAGACGTAAAGTTTTCTAATAAGCATGTAAAAAGAAATGTTATGTGTCTAGCAGACAGTGTTATAAAAAGAATAAAAACCAAAACAAGTCAGTTGGAAATATTTCGTGATAAGCAACGACTTTTGTTATCAACCAGCAGCCAAGAAAAAGATAACAGTTAGACATTAATGTTGACTGTTGCAAGAGAATTTGAAGAATTTTTAACCTGGACGTGTGCTTTCTCTCACTTTGGTTCAATTACCTTATTGCCCTTAAATGTTAATAAAAAGTGGTAGACAGAGGATTTTACGTACGAAATTCGTTTACCTTAGAGAAGCAAGTCAAAAGTTCAAGATGTGTTCGTACAACTTCATATTAACCAAACAAACAAAGCACAAGACATTAAATATTGACTCCAGTAAAGCTAATATGTACCTAAGTGCATAGTAGTAGTACAATCCGGTCTATTACGTGTTTCTCACTAGTATTTACTATTGCTACTACTGCACTAACTACAGACACTATGCACGTTCTTACAAATTGCAAACCTTGCAAAAATGTTGTACGGGAACACTTTTTTCTGCAAATTATAAAATAATTAAGCCGACGTGTTTAATGAAGCAAGAAACGGTTTATACACGCAAAAACTTTTCACCCCATCTCAATGAAAATAAATAACTACCCACTACAAACCATAATATTACATATCACACTTGATCAGGCTAGATCATTCTGGTTGCTGAAGTATAAGTACCTAGTTACTTACATGCACAGTATAATAGTATCCTCTTCGGATAAGTTTAAGTTGCTATGCTGTAATTGTAAATTACTGCAGTACTTAGCAGTATGTATTTACCTACATCGTTTATATAGGAGCCCAAGTACAATGTACGAAGCAGGAATAAAATTTAATAGCAATTATTCTTTCTGATGTTCATGTAAAACAGAGGTAAAAGTAAATTGCACGCATTGCACAAACTTCATCTCAGCTTACTCAGTGTAAACGAAGTGACGTAAGCAGCAAAACAACATAATATGCATTGAACAAATATCTAATTGCTATTGCTACTAAAACATGTATATTTGCAAAGGGAAATGCATACACTTTTCCAGTTTCCAACTTTTGCGTCAGAAATTTAATGTTTAACAATCTGAAGTTAAATACTGCTCAGTTTTAAAATAAGATAGTAGAATTGCAAATGATAATAATCCAATAAAGTCCTTTTTAAAGGTGTGTACATACTTGAATATATTTTCTTGTACAAGAATATGGAGCCTACTTAATTAGTAATTGTACCTACTTTAGCGAATTCCTTAAGGAGCATGTTATTTATTTCATGACTCGGGGTACAGGGTTTATTTGAGTACAGCATGGTCATGTAACAGCAAAACAATGTCTAGGCACTAATTTAAATTGCAGTGAGACAGGAGGAAAGGCTATTTACCTAAGCGTCTGTATACGAAGCTATCTGATCTGAGGATGATGTAATTTCATCAATAGCATGCCTACTTAAGTGAGACAGACCAGTCTTAAAAGTGAAATTCTCATTGCAACGAGTAATGAATGTTTAGAATTGACATTAATTTTGTGCTTCTCATTACGCTCTCAAGAATGAATTTGAAGGAGCAGAAAAGGAAGGATGAGTGCGAATAAATCTGAGGCCGAGAGCTATAGACTATTATGTATAGAGTGGAAATTTTCGCCATATCCAACGCTTCCTTTATTCATTCTGCAAAGGTCGTTGTGGCAGGTTGGATCTGAATAGCTATGTAATAGTAAGTAGGTACGTGGCTGCCTTTTTTATTGCGGAAGGTATTCTGCCCATCCGTATCCGTCGTTTTGTATCTTATTGTTGGACTGTGCATACCTGTGCAAAAATGGTACTCGCTACCTACACAGTCACACTGTAATAATGCATTCTATAGTATTCTTACTTATGTAGTATCTTTTAGTGTGGATAATCTAATGCCCAGTGTATGCGGACAGTGGGCAAAACATGTTTTCGCAAAATAAAAAAGGCTCCATCCACCTCCCCTATGCAAATACTTAGCTGAAGATGTTGACGAGCTGCTTATTGCAAATCTAGCTTAAGTGAGGTATTTGCATAAGCCTTTTATTCGGAACTTTGTGTCTGGGATTGCATGCCATGGATGGATGACACTGCTCTGGACTCTGGACTGAACTCGCTGAGTTTAATGTTGAAGGAAAACAGCAAGGGAGAACTCGGGAATGTGACTTAATGCAAAATTGTAACAAATACTATTTCATTATGACAGATAATGCAATTCTCAATTCTCGTTTGAATTTTTAATTGCTCTTTTTTCGGTATCGCCGCTTCCTTACTAAGTTGATATCAATTAATTCATTTAAATATCTCCGCAGAGACATAAAATCCTCGGGGTTTCAAAGAAACAGTAATGGAATGTGTATGTAGATAGCAGAAGTAGATCCAGATTGTCGGGAATAAATATTTTACAAAACCAAACGTGCATACATAGCCAGCCATAATTTTTATAGGGTAATTAATGATGTATCCACAGAGTTTTCCATTGTTGCACTCTTTGTGGACATAATTAATAATAAGTTACAAGTGTCAGTGGCTGCAGAACTACAAAGGAACTCGGTGTATCAGCAGCCACATCAGACAACTATTATCCATTGTACACAAGAATGGATGATACCTAGTCATTCAACCGGCGGTGTAAATCTATACGACTGATAATTTATAATGCTATTATGTTACATTAATGTTTGTCACTATTATAATATAGACAATCAACTTTTATTTTTGGTTCAAGTCAAGACAAGATTCCTCAGCATGAAAACCTGACAATCGAATTGTTCCCACAATTTCTTAGCAACTTTTCTTTGATTTATGGAATACGTTTTTCCCGTGATTTGTGGAGTGAATGAATGAAATCTAATTTTCTATACTAATACTAATAAATCTGCATTATTAACATTTTTATGCTAAATTTTCCAATCAAAACAGTTAGTCATTTATGACTGTGCTTGATTGCAACTCTGAAGTTATGCATGGGAATGTATGCGATATAGCTAAATAGCAAAAATCATTAACCTAATAAAGAATGCGAATAAGTTGGGAGGAGGAGAGTTTGATACTAGTTTTGCTAATTCACAACAGAAATCACTCATAAAAAGCGAGGAGAGCGATTGCCGATTTCTAATCTGACGATCATCGCTGAAACTAATATGGCATAGGATCTATAAAGTACAGTTGTTATTTTGATTCACATCCAAATCCCTACACCCATAATATCTTATGCATATAATTATAGGCAGAAAGGTCTCCTCAAATCGTTTACGAGTGCTCCTTCGCAGTTCTACATCTTGACTGCATAATAAAATCATATAATATACTTACATGCCCTATTCGTAAAGTCTGCATTATGTGTATGAATTATATATTTCACAAATAACATATCTGCAAACGCTAATAATCCTGAACTTACGACTAGGGAAATGAATTGAACGTAGTAGAACGTCATGTAACTCAACTTTTGTATGCATTTACATCTGTTTAAGAAGAATTGAGCAAAGAGGTAGCCACTAAATATGGTTAGCCAACTTATTATCACTAGTTCTGTGTGTATTATTATTTTTTAGTGTTCGGTGCAAATGCAAATGTAACCAACAGCCTTACACATGTGTACTCAACTTGTATTTTGTTAACTTATTATTCGTTGCAGCCAGGTTATTACTACTAATAGCCTCACCTGCCTACCTCCTACATTAATTGTATTTAATGCTCTTTTTATTTTCTTTTCCTCTGCCGTGCAAACTAATAATCAGATATGCTACTGTAGCACTTGTATTATTTGCCATAACTCCTAAATAGGTAGCTACACTGCTAGACACTGAATCAAAGAAAAGTTTCAAATGCAACTATTACAATGTTATGCAATTATTTTTGCTCCTGAACATAAGTGCAACCATTTGCTTCCTATGTGCATTTACTTATGTTAACCTGTTAAGGCACCATAAAATTGTCGGAACTTGATTTTGGGAACATTGCATTGGTTCATCATTTCCTTTATGACTTGAAACTAGGATTTTTACTTCTTAGTATTTCAATAAAAAGTGCATCTTCCTAAGTCACAAGTTACACACTTATTAGTGCTTGGTTGGGTCGTAAAAAATCTCGGCTTGAATCTAGCCACCTAGACCTAAATACGTATTTTATGAAATACTTGAACTCACACGTGTAACATGTACAATTGAAAGAAAGGTACTTACTATGCATACATAGTTGAGGTGCACACACATACAGATAAATACTTGGAGTAAGCAATTTAATAGCTAGGCATTTTTAATATGCAAAACGGTATATAATAATATTATACTCTCTATCTACTATGGTGAAGGAGCGTAAATTCTAACAATAAGTTAATATCCAGACTCGTAGCTACATGCAAGTTCAGCCCAAACAAATCCAAGTGAAGCAACAATAATGCCACTTGCCACTACTCAGCTAACTTACCTCACCTATGCTTGATTGTTATATCATTTATATAGAAATCAAGACAACTCTAGTTCAGTTCAATGCGTCCTTAACTTACTCAACAACATTGGAGTTCATGCAGTCACTCATCTCATCTCGCATCACTCAGCCTCTTCTTTATTTCCCTTGCACTCAATCCAATCAACTGTCTCAACCGACTAAACATACTACTATATGTATACATAATACTATACATATGTATACATAATACTCAACGGGATCACTATACATGCATCCACTACTACTTACTTACACTTACTGACTCACACATTGCTACTATACAGCATTATTTCGTGCAATATACAGAATTCTCTACTCACTGCTTACTACTATTGTCTGAGTCAGTCAACTCCTTAGAATGGAGAATATTTCATATAATACTCCTTGGAACGAAATGCAGAAGAGTCAGAATTCATTTAAAGCAACATCACAGAAGACGTCCTATCATCATACATAGTTAATATGCAGATGTTCGCGTAGTAAGATGAAAAGCCAACCACATTGGTTTGTATGAGACTGGCAGGCTTGCTGGCTCCTTTCCTCTCCGGCCTGTCTCCTTCCATTTGAATCGACTGACTTGCTTTTCAGGCTCCTCACTCACACTCACTGATTCTTCTTAAGTGCGAATTAAGGTTTATCTTTGAGAATGTGTGCGTCATTTCAGTGTATTCTTCATCATTAGCTCTCTATCGGATTTTTTAATCAATGTATGTTATACGTGTTCTTCTGACGTGACTACACGTCGTGTGTTGACACTAGATTACTTCTTTTACTTGCTCAGCATTGCTGCTCTGAATACGTCACTTTCACTCTTCTGCATCGTCTTACATTTTCCACATCCACCTCTACCATGCCCTTATTTCTTTCAGTTTCTAAATCTTTATCCGCTAAGCTGTGTCACACAACACAATAATAAGTAGATAATCTCACAATGGCACTGAGCATATAATTCATTCTTTGGAATTCGACCGATATTGGTTTACTACGTGACTAACTATATTATAATACCTACCTATCAAGGATAGAATATATTACACAGAAATTTTAACAGAAAGGAGCATTTGATTAAAACATAAATTTTTAAGCTCACTAATAATGCACCGGGCTATAAAGAGAGGAGAGAAACACAGACAGAAAAAATTTAGTCAGGTGTGGTTTTTGGCTGGTCTAATAAATACTTTTACTTGCACTGATATTATGATGAACATGTATTGATAGGTCTGATGATATAATATTATGGCAGATAGGATCTAGAGTGTTGAAGCCGTGTGTGTGCTGCATTCTTGCAGATTGCATTGTCATAGGAGAGCCATTAGAAAGAGTACGAAATCACAATAGGAATATTTGAGTCCATACATGATTAACTCATTAAATAAAACTAACTTTGGTATGTGCAAACAAATAGATTGTGTGGAGAGTATAACATTATTTTAATTAATGCAGTGTATCCTGAATTGGAATTTTTACTATGGACATCAGTGGATGCTATTACTGAGGTAGATAAGACCCACTGTCATTCCATCAGTGAGACATACATACATAAATACTAGATACTTACATTTACTAATAGCGCTGTATCTAAATGGACGTCTTCTAGACAAACTGTCAATTTCCTTCCAAGCTACTAAGCTAAGAAAAGGTAAGCTGACTGGGATTATTGTTGGATAGTCAACTGGAAAATCGGCTCGTCGTCGTTGTATACCCTGTACAGCGTTCGTAATACTTGTAGCGATTGTCACAAAGCATTTCTGAGGAATCATGAAAAAACTAACTTTGTAAGTAAAGCAAATAATACAGTAGTTGGTATAACTATAAAATATGTACCTAAGTTCGTGTATAGAGATAATGCTTAGTATGTGCTTATCAGAGAAAACCGGGTCCACTGCTCGTTGCTGCTTGTCCTGAGTCTGACTAGTTGCTACTGAAACTCACTCAACTCTCTTAAAAATACCTATTGTTGCCTATAATATACATAATACTTTACATACTAATATGCATTTGCATAAAAAGTTACTACTTTCTGTATCAGGTGAGCAAACGAACACACTCAACTTCTTTTGCATGTATCACTCTACATTTAAGTCTTCCGAGCTAATTGTGAGCTGCCTCTATACTCCTCAGAAAATCTGCAAGTCTCTATACTAGAGTCTCTATCTTGGCCAATATTATATATATTATTGGCAGCTACCTACGTAATAGTAATAATACTTAGGTTGAGCTAACTATATTCAATTAAATCGACATCCATAGTCCATTAAAACAAATCTTATTATTTTGTTTTATTGAACCAAAGTACATAAATCTTGTACACAATGTTTGGAATGATGCCTTAACAGAACTTACATTACACTAGCACAATATGTACAACTCTAATATTGTCAGAACATAAACGCAGTTAATGTATGCTTGGGTTCTTAAAGTTAAGAAAGAATTCTGGCAGACCATATAAATATATAGAGCACTCATTCATAGAATATTTTTAAAAACATTTTTTTGTGTTCTTGCTTCACACTACAGTTTTTCTTTCCAGTCGCTAAGTACATAAAACTATTGCCTGCTCCCATAATAAAAATCTCAAACTAAATAAATTGCGATTTAGCTTGTAAACAAAATCTGTACATGAAGTGAAATAAATGTTTTCACTTAATTTACGGGCAATTTTCATTTATCAGACATAACATAGGTGTCATAGTTTTCTTGACTAATTTTTGGTAGAGCCTTGGACAAGTCACAAGACAGGACATCGGCTTTCCATACTACAAGGTCGTCGGCATGATTTCTGATAAAAATCATAATCTACTCATTCACATAGATCAAGCAGCTATTATGTAGTTTACCTTAAAGATTATTTATGAAATGTCTGGCTGGCAGGGAATTTCTCTTTAAAAGTTGTTCAGATTACATGGTTTACATTTGGATTTCTACCTTTTACAGCGTAATAAAATAGGCACTGATGTGGTGGACATATTTTCAGTTTTATTGCGCAGATTCTGTGAAAATAGCAGATATATAAAATTATGTCTGCATAAACCTACTTATACAGATGTACATAGTGGAAATACATTAATTATGTTAAATACTTGATTTTAATTCTGAGGATTGATGGATTGACTTTACGAGAGATGAGCTGACAGGTTTTTCAAACTCTGAACGTAATCTAGAACAATCTTTTGTTGTTATTCCGCCTCTAAGTTTTTTACCCAATGTTTTTGCAAAATAATTTCTAGAAACTGTTGCGAAAGAAATAAGGAAGATATACGTACTGTACATACTCTTAACTCCGCTCTCTGCAAATACTCCTCTCACATACTTAATTTATGTGTAGAAAGCCTACCTGAAGTAAGTAACATCAACCGTCACCAGCAATATAAAAATAATACTACTTGAATGAAATTCAGTTCTTCTTACTGTACAAAGGCTTAAAAAACAAGCCATTCAGCATTTGCTAGAAATGCATTCTTTTCCTACAGTGGATTACTATTGCTAAGGATCTAAGAGAATGAGAGTCGATCAATTGCTGACAGACATATATAATGTGTAATTGTAAAGTGTTGGAGAATGGTCGCACTCATCGTCAGTATATGTTTTTTGGCTTTCTTGCCCTATAAAGTTTTGGTCCCTATTTCTTCACTGTCAATTCATACTATCTTCGAGAAGCAGTCTTGAATAATTTCAAATTGATTAGAGATAATGTGCAGGGCACATAGGATAGCTCTGTGTGTAGAAAAATCATTATTGCTTCTTTCCACTTGGAAGAACTGGATTGAACTGCTTATGAATGTAAATACATGCAAAACAATATAAATAAAGCTACTAATGCTAATTCACGAATTATAGGGATCAGACAATCTTAAAAATTGAGAAAAGCTGTCACCTCATGCTACTTATATACAGATTATAAATTAAACGACCTTTCAAGAAATAAATAATGAGTTTGTACTTATGCTCAATCTCAGTAGTTGGATGCTACATAGACTAAAGACTACTTCCCTCGATTCCATCAGTACATCTCATGATAATCATCCAATTGAACATGTACGTAATGTATCTCCTCTAGGTAATAGACGATTATAATTTCCTGAGAGCATAATTGATTTTTAATTGAATCAGTTGTTCAGGCGCATTTTTATTTTCCACACGAATACAAATTAAATAATGAACTGGATACTAATGTGAGCAGATATCTTTCCTGAGAATGAGACCACCCTAAAAACTCCTCGGATACTATTACAATGTTTTTAAACTCAATCAGACAGTTGTTCCGTAAGGTCACAAGAATATGCCAGACGTCTGCAGGTTGCAATTTAATATGCTTGAGATTCGCTGTACAGTACAGTCCTTTCACAATAATTAGTAAGTCCTCAATTGCATCAGAACCATATTTTAGACCATTAATGCTGACAATGTTCATCTTGCAATTCTTAAACTGGTTTAAAAGAATAAAACAATGACTTGAAAATTCCCATTGAAATAGGATATTTCTATATATCAGTAACCACACTGATTGAGTTTATTATAATATGAGGTTTCCAATTACAAATGCACAAGTACCACAATATAATTGTGAGTTGCGACTCATATGTAGTCATCGTATCTATTAATAATAATGCATTCTTTATAGGAACTTGATTCAAAATGTAAGATACTCATATTCATCCTATAGGTAGTTAAGAATTTATATGCATGTTTTTGTTCTAATTCAGATGTC
>JABASH010005785.1:0-11530 GCA_019776445.1 Tomocerus maximus | reverse complement strand
CATCCGAGTTATGAGCACAGACGTAGAGTAGGAAAACCTAGGTACACCAACGAAGTCAGCACAACCTTAAGTAGGTAAAACAACAAATACTTTCCATTTATTTTAGCTATGGTACTTGACGTGGTTTCTCAAAACCCGACTAGACCCCTTGAATTTAACGCAACCTCCTAAAACCATTTCATGGGTAGATGAATTTTATCTACACTTACATGTTATACTTAGCTATTTATTTTGATTCCCCACTACGCAGTGCAGAAATTTGAGTATGGCTGTTGCAACAAGTTAATAATGCCTTAGTATTTATACAATTTCCTAAAAGGTTTATTAATTTCCAGCTGAATTCCTTCTCTTTTGAAATTTGAAACTTTTCAGCCTTGACATTCCTAGGAATAAAGCTGGCAAAGTAGGACATAAATATGCCTTCTTCTTTTTTGTTGATGTCAGTAAATTATACGAAAAGCCATTAACTTTTGTGCTATACTTATCTAAAGATGACTATCATTAAATGCGCATCCTCCACAAATCTTCCTTATAGTGAATATATTGGCATATATGCTTTTACAGATATTGTACTTATTTGTCAGAGTATCGAGTATTGTGTAGAGATTGATTAAATGTATCATGTATCTGTGGATAATTGGAATCTTATTTTCGTAATTTGAATGGATCTGCTCTGATCAATTTCTATTTTGTCATGGCTTTGTGGACATATGTAAGAATGAGAGCTCTAATTGAATTCTTTTTGACTTGACTTTTTTCATTAGACTTCATTCTTTTTTAAAAACGAATTGGCAATTTCATCAACCCACAACTTTACGTACACACAATAGTATTAAGTTACTTGTTAGCATACATTAGGCATCTATAGTTTCGTTTTGCATTTTATTTTCTCAGTGTTTTGTAGATGGGACAAGCAAGTTGCGTAACAAATAGAACTACGACGTCTATTTTGTTATCTTTACAATATTATTTGTGTTTATAAGATTGCTTGTTGACTTTGAGGGAATTGTACCTTGAGGAAGTATGCTTGGAATGATTTTGGTTGAATGGATTCATGAAAAAGACGAAGTAGTCCTATTAATAGTACCTAACATTTATCTTTGTTTTCAATCTGCCATTTGTAATTCTGGAAAACAAGTATTTTTTATATAAGACATTCTTTAGGCTTCTTCGGTTCTGCACTAAAGCTCGAATGCAATTTAGTGACATTATGTGTACTAGAACTCATCGAACAGACATTATTCTTTCTCCCATTTCTAGGTATTCTTTATAAGGTCATCTGCGTAGAAACACAAATCGCTTTTCTTCTTGTCTGTCCCATTTAGCATCAAGATGGCATTCAAAAATAGGAAACTGCATACGATTCTCACGAATTGTTTTCTAAATCTTTTTGTACCATTCTTTAAATACCAGTCATGAGATACCTATGCCAATTGATGTTGTTAAAACCCAAGTGTGTCTTAGTCATACCTTATGTATGGTAACTTAGGTAGAAAAATTAAAAATATAATTTTCATGACTAATTTGTTTAATCCTAACTTATATTTGAACTGGAATGCTTTAAATGGAGTGAATATCCTAAAGCCATTTGTATCGTATTCTTTAAAACCATTGTCTTCAATGGGACGATGAATTTGCATTATTCCTTCGTTAGCAAAACACATAAAGATAAGCAAATAGATAATGCTGTTGTAGTCGTCGGTGAAGGCATACATCCATTGATGAAAGCGATAAAGTCATCAATGTATTTCATTGAGAGGGAACGTGTACTACATCTAATTGGCTTTAGCTTACCAACATACCAACATTATCATTTGTTGAATCTACATATCTCCCAATTCTTTTGAATTTCTGACCACACATAACAGCCGTTGACATTAAGTAGCTATCGGTTAAGGTTAAGGTTGAGAAAGGTTTCGGTTGGCCCTTAATCTTTTAATTTTAGCCATTGGTCAAAATTGGTTGAAATAATTAGACCAAAAATTACTGAACAAATCGTGGTTTAGTGTATCAGTGATTTTTTGAACTGGTTATTTTGGCAGTGCTGTGTAATTAAAAAATAGGTCACTACTCTACCTAATTACCTAATACTCAAACGAAGTAACAATAAAACGGCTTATAATAAAAGAATTTATGACAATAATATGACATTCATAATAGAATTAGACAATAGATTTTGTCTAGTACCTAAATAGTATACCTAAATAGCATACCTACAATTTTCCTATGCTCGATATAAATTAAGTAATTTTTCTAGTCCAATTTTTCAAATTGAAGGGAATACTTTTTCAAGCTTTTTCTGGGAAATAAAGACGCATAAATAGCATAAATGTTGATTACATAAAAAAGTTCTGGAAATATTTAACCGCCTCAGCTGGTCAAAATTATTGTGGCTGATTGATTGGTCGAGACAGGAAAGCCAGAGAGCAGAACACTGCCTTTTTCTTCCGATGCACAAAAGGATATTCACTTTTTTACTTTGGCTCGTTTATGTTGGTGATGACTACCATTCGTAAACGTCCCAATTTCATTTCATTTTTAAAAAAGATTTTTACGATGTCTGACCGCAAAAGATTTAAAAAAAGTGACACAACCAAAAAAGATTTTAATGGCTTCAGTTATGACATCGGGACAGAGACAAAATCTGAAACGCATTATTCGTGCAGCGAAAGTTTGAAACAAAAATGCTCAGCGAGGTTAATTGAGGTCGCCAAAACTGGAGCCCAAAAGCTGGTCGGAAAACATTCCCATGCAGCAAACTACATTAAGAGTCTTAAGTGTCATGCAAGCAGAAGGTAATTAATTATGGTTAAATACTACAGTAAACCATTTAAATAATTTCAGTTAAAAATTAATTTTCTATTCAACCTAACTTCATATCCAAAATAAGTTCATAATTATTATATGTTATTAATTAAAAACGTTTTTCGACTTCACCAGCTGTTTTATTCCAATTAATGGAATCAACATTTTTTAGAACATTATAATGAAATATACCTATAGGATAGGAATTAGATGAGTAAATTGGGTTAGTTACAGAAATTCGATTCCACCACTTCACTGTCACTGATAAGGTAGTAAATAGGAATCGTTTGATCTCAATTTATATCTTAAACATTTAAATGTAATCATTAATTTCTTTATTGTTCCCCGGTTATAATGAGGATACTGACTGAACTGAATAAATTGTGAATAACCTAAATAAGAGTTGAAAAATAGATTGCATTTGCAATAAAATTAAGTAATTCAGCACTACTTAATTTTACACAGAGAATTGAGTTAAAACGCTTCGGAGATAACGGATGTTGATTATTCCACGTACATTGGGTTACCGATTTACTTCACGTAATCTTTTCTTTCCTTTGGGATATGTGGTGGTCTGGTTTCTCTAAATCTTCATTAATACATTTTACATATTAAGTCCTTTACGTATGTAGAGTGCTCAAATTAAATCTCAATCCGTACAATAAATATAATCTTTGAGGCTCTAACTAACGTCAAGAGAGTCAAAAATTAGTTACTATGAGGGAAAGTAGATTACCAAATCGAAAATCCTATTCAAATGGTACTTGGGGAAACGACCACAATCATATGTTAATGCAATATTATTATGTTTCTGTGAATGGCAGAGACGCAAACAGTAATAGCAAATACAAAAACATTTCAAAGGAACGTTTTCATTTGTTTTTCAATGTGGTAAGTCTGGATAGAAAATGTTGTGGCTAGGAAAGAGTCCAATTAGCCCGTTTTATAGATTCATACATTTTGGAATGCCATTCAAGATTCCAGGGCAGTTGAGTAGGTGGGTACATTATACGGGAAAGAAAAAATGTGGCAGAATGCGCTGAATGAATAGCGTGACTGAAACCAAGTTATGTAATTTTCTATGCTAATGAGAGCATGATAATGAAAAAGGCAGGACGACGGATTGGAAAACAGTTTTCTGCGTGTGATGCTTGGTCTTCGGGTTACTGCCTTATTTATTTTGTTATTTATTTTGCTATTTGATCTTCTAGGTTATAACTCTACGCAACACTTTCGCAGTTTGAGAATATACGACGTTATGGGCTAAGAAAGGATTAGATTAGTCTGAGGAGATGAGGCCTGTGGAATGACATCGTATACATAATAGTTCACTCTCTTTTCGGCATTTAGTCCTTGGTTCCTGCAAACTAACATTATTATAATGCAAATTTTCCTTCTCTGACCTGATAGTATAGTTAAAAGAAAATTGGAAACGTTTGATTAGCTCTCCTTTATAATCCCATGTCTATATGCTATTGAATTTTCACTTCAAAGCTTAAATTACTTTCATGGTTATTTGGTGATTATATTTATGCAAGCCGATTTTCTGCACTATTTACTATCGCTAAGTACTATGATCTCGCAATGTATTAGCTACATGTAATCTAATTTTCAATCCTCCTGTAGTCCAGGTGCTATTAGGTCTTATTTAGAGTTACAACGCAGATTATTTTGTACCTAGCACTCTATATTACTGCATGCTGTGGGCATTTTTCATTATCTGCCAGTCCTTTGACTTATTTTCCCATCATATTTATTCTACTGGTATGTATACTCCCTAATCCGGCTCAATTTTAATAAGTTAAATATTCCTAGTATCTTTATTAATTAATACATGGTCGTCTATCTATTTTAATTACAAAATGATTTTATCTAAAATTAACGAATTTTCTTCCCGATTCGGGGATATTACTACGTAGGTACCCAAAAACGATCGAAATTAAATCCCAATCATGCCAGTATAAACAGAAATTATTAGTTGAATCAATACGTACAGATTTCAATTCTTATGCATTCTCTCCTTCTGATTTGCAAAGTCATGCACGGGTGGAGGAAATATCTTTTCAGATTTAGCTTAATACTTTAGGGAAGTGCCGGGTTGGTCGTTTCTGGAACAGCTGAATTAATTTTAGTCACATCTTCTCAGTAGGACATGAAACGATATGGCGTCAACTGCCACGTTCTATTCATTTCGTTCCTAGCATTGGGTTTGAGTGACAGAGGACTGTTTCCTGAATGAAATCAAATGAGGAATGAATATGCATGGATCGAATGGAAATTAAATTGAATTCAAAGAAAAGAGATGATGAATGGCGGAGCTGCAGAAATATTATTAATTTGCTTAAATGGTAGTTTGTAATGTAAGCTACTTAAATTGGCTGTGTCCCTGTCTCACTTGAATCAATTACTAAAAGCGAATGCTTAGCATCACTTCTAGCTTTTGTTCTCAGGAACTTTCTTCTATAACTCATGAGCAGTTATGACTTGCATTTAGTGAACATTACAACTTGCAGACTTGCAAAGATCAATTTTCGAAATGGATACCATTTATTCTTCTGCACAGAATAATTAGAAGCAGAGAAATCCTAATAATTATTATGTATTAAAACCTTTTGATGCGTTTCCAGTTTCCGAATGGCATTGCTTTTACTTGCTAGCCGTCTCTTTGATATTCTATAATGTTCTATATATTTAAATATGCAAAAGTAAGTATGCGTATTTGTTTAGCTCTCGTTCAATCTTTGAAATTATTTCATCTATGATTCCTACCTATACGTCTGTATCCAAATTGGATTTATTTGACGAATTTATTTTATCTGATATCCTCGAAATGCGTCGTAAGGTTCTCGGTAATCTATTCCTGAAACAGACTGGTTTGGTATAGTCTGCAGTAAATTGTAGAGGTGAAGACAGCATTAGGTGGAAGAAGGAATTAAATGCTTTGTTTAATAGTCGGGGGGAAATAAATAATAAAAGAAGGAGGTTGGAGAAGGTAGGTCATAGATATACAGATATGCATGTACACATAACCAACTACTAACTATATCATAGCAGTAGAGTCGTTTGTTATTGCACAATATTGCTTTGACATATTACATCCATGACGTTTTGTTATGCTATACCAGTGAATGGGCTATTGTCGGCTTTATCGATTCAGAATAGTTATTTATTGCATTTTGCCCTGGCTCTGGGGCCGTAGCCGTGTAGCCATGTGCATTATTTCACCTTACGTAATGAAAAGATCCAGTACAGTGTGACAATTTATAATGCAACGACCACAGTCATGGCTCAAATAGTGGATGTTTCTGTGGAAAAGTATCATATCGCCAATATCGACAACAGTTCAATGTGAAAGTCGTAATTATTTCATGCGTGATATTTGTTGGTACAAAGAGTCGCATGAAATATATTTGTATCTGAACGCAGTACTGCCATAAAAAGTGCCCTACTGTACTGACTGTAAGTTTTGTACACAAAAATAGGAGTATTCAAAGTATATATATTTATGGGGACATAAATAAAAGTGTGTTGGGCATAGAATGATATGAAGTGTCTGTATGGCATGTCGGTCATGCAGGAAATAATAATAATATAAGTAATGGAGAGATGTAGAGTAGTTAGTTCAATTTTCGGTGGCTGGTGATGATACTGAGCTAAAAAGGAGCTATTCATAGTCTAAGCTAGTCTTATTACTATTACTTACACATGAATCTAGAAATAGGAGTAACCTCTATGCACAAAAGCTATAAGTGTCTATAGGACGACTAAATGTCATTTTCGGATTTAGATGCTGTTCCACGAGTACGGTCACGGTCTTAGTGACAATATAAGGGTTTTCGGTCCCTGCGTAGCAGTCATGAACTGCTTGCCTGGACTCTTTTTCTTGCATTGTCTACTGGAGCAGTAGAGTATAGCTAATATAATAATATTAGTGATGTGTAGTAATAAATATGTATGTCTGCACATAATGTGGAAAGAGTGTGTGGAGATATTTGGCCCTAAATGAGATTCCCAATGGTGGAGAGAGCAACTTTGTGCTTTCACTCTTGCTTTCTCCATTCAGGAGTTGGAATGGGCGACAGATAAAAATCTGTCAAGTCAAGAGGAGGGCAGAGGAAGTATGAATAGCAGGCAGAGAGTACGTACTCCGGTTTGTAATGTCTTTAGGCTTTCTTTGTAGGACTTTCTTTATTTCGGTTCTTCTCCGGCTTCTTTCTCCATGCTTTGCTTGTTAGAAAAGTTACAAAAGACTTCGTTTCCTTCGGTTGACAAGGACAGCCTGACTCTACCGTTCAAGAGTTTCCCTCAAAATCCAGAGTTGAGCACACTCCACTCATTTCCAGTTTGACTCTGCAAACTTCCAGTCTACTAGAGTAGGTATATAGTTAGTGATGTCTACCTCCATCCAGAGCACTTCCATGCAGTAATAACGTGTAATCGATGTAATGTGTGCAGGTGTACCATTCCTATAGAAATTTCTCATTTATTGTCTGTACTGCTACATACTTGACTTTTTTTTACTTGAAATGCCTTTATTGACAGATCAATATTTTTAACAAAGTCAAAAATGAAAAGCGTATTCTTTTCTAATAACAATATCTGTATAGCTTCCTCCTGTGCTACATATAAACTTGTTTAGTATATACATAGTCCCGTCTCAAATAGTTTGTTTCTGAAAAATAGTTTCGGACGTGCCGAAAGGATTGTAATTTATTTATGGAGGTACCTAAGAAAGGAAAAAGACTTTTCAGCTATTCGATTAGCGTTAAATGTTTTGATGTTGATGGGACCAACTTTCGATTTTTGTCAGGAGCAATTCTTTCTGGTTACAAATTGGAAACACTTTTTTCAATTTGGTAGTTGCATGAGAAACAATATTTAGTTGACACATACTATGGGTAACTTGCAACCAAGAACTATATTATACATTCTAGCATTAGATAGGTAAAATAGTACTCTGTACATAATACATAAATAATATACTTATTCCTGTTAAAAATGTGTTGCTACGTATTTCCTTATCGTTGCCACTACTGCCAGACATTCCACGGTCTGGTGCTGTGATTTCCCCTTTCCTTGCATTTGATTTTATGTCATATTTCGGATTGCGGATGTTAATGTGGTGTCGTAAATGGTAAAGTGGAACACATATTTGTCCATTTACGTGAGTACTAGAAGAGAAAGGAAAAACATCAACTACTGGAATATCACATAAATACACGCAAGTAAATTTTGTTGCCTGGCTGAACATATTTCTGCGGGTTTCAACTTTCAAAGGGGAAATGATGCGCTATCCTTTTATGGCCGTTTTATAGGTAGCCCATTCCATAGTTTTCCTATTACTCCTGTCTCTCCTCTTTGATTAGGCGATGATTAGGGCTCAGCGTTTGGGACATTCAGAATTAACGTAGCATTAGTGATCTTTTATCGTTTAGCATCTCCTCACAGGCAGAGATGTCCTCAACTTATGCCTCTCCTAGTAATTAGTTGGTGATTAAGCGTTTTCATTCTGTTCATTAGTGCCTCTACAACAGTTTATTTTACATGCATCAACTAAGTTGCTTTCACCGTTTCTTTGAAATTTATGTCCCACATTACCCTAACAAGCTTAGCTTAACTGGTCGCTCCGACGGAGACTGGATACTTTCATAAGCTAGTAATCTTCCTTCACATTTCTTCCATTATGTATCACATGTCATTAAATTAATGGCAAATCACGTCAAATGACCCTGTGGATTATTTCAAAACTTGCTCGTTTATTACTTTTATGTCTTTTATAGCGATATAGTAAATAGTTGGATTATAGCACAGTTAAACTTTAATGTAAAATGTTTTACTTTCGCTCGGAGCCTTACGCTCATAGAATAACTTACACAACTATCAACTACATTTCTAAGGTCACGCTCTTGTCTTTTAGACACTCGGACTATATTCGTGACAACTCAGAGTACCTACTTCTACATAAATATACTAGCACAACTTTCAGACATGTCAGGGACAACTGTCGATTAGTAACAAACATTTTTTCCGTGATATGCAATATGTATGAATACTTAGTAAATGAGGAATGTGCATTGAATTGCATTCTTGCAAAACCCTCCTCTGTGCAAACAGATAATTACTGTACACACTCAAAAATAAAATCAAGTATACAATTCTTGCTTCTCTGTCAAAAATTTCTAATATGGTTCAAAATTTCTATGGGATTGCATTGCATTTGAGATAGAGAGATATTTAAATTATGTTTTGCACAGAACAAAGATGTAACCCTTTGAAGGTAGTACAAGATAAAATATTTAAACTGTTAGGAATTCATAAAGGCGTGCTTATCTTCTCCATTTGGCAAAGCAAACTTGTGGAGATGAAAATTAAAAGCATGTGTGGTTGAAGAAGAGAGAAAAGAAATTGTTGACATGTCAGTTGAGCGTCGAGTGTAAATATTAATTTAATTTGTTGTTTTAAAATGAATGGATTTATATACTTATAAGACAAAAATAGAAATCCTAGGGCATGCATTTTGTATTCTTATATTAAGATGCCAGAATCCCGAGTTTCTTTCTACAGTGCGGTCTCTCTCTGGGGAAATAGATAGATGTTGTGTTAAGTACGCTGTCTGTAACTCTGTCAGAGGGGACTGAAGGAAAGTTGACTTATAAGCATCCAGACACTGGGAAACTCTCTCAGCATCAATGACGTCAGTATTTTCAGTTTACATTATACCTTAGAAATCCCGGGTAGCGCCTCTCTATTTTTAGTCCGAGAAAGTTTTACTAAGTAACTCCGAATTCTATTTCTTGCCCTTTCACTCTCCGTCCTTCCCGAGATTAGTGATGATAATAAAATATTATTGACGAGAATTCCTTGAAAATGGTCAATTATTTGATTGCGGTGGGCGGTTGGTCAACGCAGAGTCTCTTCCATTGTCAGAGATTTAGTCTCATGAAGAGGACATATTGTCCAAGACTCTGGCTCGAGTGTCTCTTTCCTATCGAAATTTGGAACCAGGACAATTGAATTACTTCCCTGTCCACTCAAAAAAGCAATTTTGTGTATTAGTTCTCCCAATTTGTAAATGTCTGTAACTTTTGTAAGGCATAATGAATGAATGTCTCTCGACCGACCTCCTGTGACTAAGATGGCCCAAAGTATTTATTTACCTTTTCTGTTGTTGAGAAAATATGCTATATATTTCATGAAGGACCCTGTAAATATTGTGACACAGCAGAAGATTCTCCTTAAATATTTAAATCAAAGGAAGAAAGTCTTCTAAGTAATTAGCTCTAATGGCAACTGACTACTGTCATTGTCAGTTTGGCTTCTTCAGTAAAGGTTAAAAGTTGATTGAAAAAGAATCTTTTCTCTCTGCAGACAACGTCGCTTATGAATTATCACATTTCCGAGAGTTTTCTGGAGTTATTCGTAAATAATTCAATTAATTTCAATTCAATAGAGAATGTAGTCAATACACTCTCTGATCACAATACAAGTTTTAGTGGTAAAGCAATGTAAGAAATGGTCATAATATTTGTTGTTCAAAGTTAGTGCAAATGTTTCATTGAAATGCATTTACGTGTGTAACTTCCTAGTAACTTCATTGCATAAATTTTCAGTTTTTTTGTAATGGTATGTCCAGAAAATTGAAATAGCCTACAGGACATAAACAACCACATATCTTTTGGACAAATCCGAGTTGTCATTGGCAATAAAGGCTGACCTACTGAACCCGACGTACCCCCGTCCCGTTGGTAGACTAGCGTCCCGTAGTCTATTTTGTTAGAAATACGAAATTTTATCACTTCAGAAGGCAATAGTCGGATTTAAAATATTCGTCTAATTTAGTTTCAAGCGACCCTTTGGATTCCACTTTTGGTATCGCATTGATTGTTGGTTGGATTTTCGGCCTTCCTCCCTTCCAACCTGGGCTTTAAAAAGGTCTTATTGATTAATGAAGACGCTTGGCCTTTAGGTGTTTACTTCGACTATGGGTTTCGGGTTCGGGTGATAAAGCCTATCGGATCGAGTATTGTTCACAGTAATCGAGTAGGTGCGGAAGTCTGTGCACATAATATTATTGTTCCGTACTGGCAAAGTGACAAAGTTGAGTAGCGTCTAGTGATAAATGTAATAAGTATCATCAGATAGCTTTTTACTGGTGCAGCAGGGGGAAGGGGAGATTCCTGACAAAGTCTCTGATTTTGCCAAACTTTCGGCTGACCCGAAACGGTACTTTGAACGTGCGTCGCTACTGAAGAGTAACTTATCGTCTGATACAAAAAGAGGCATGGATCATTCTGACTGCTCTGCCTCCAAATCCCGGCCCTTCAGAGAACATCCTCAATTGACTCCCGGTGACGTCATTAACAATGGCAGGCATCCTTTTCGGGTTAAGGCAGTCAACCCAGACAAACCGATGATTTTGGACGGCCAAAAAGTGACAGAAGTTGAGAGCGAGGATGTCAATTTCGTCTATTTAGGAGAAATCGACTCGAGTGATGATGTCGATAAACTTGCGGAAATCACGTTTATGCTCTCGTGTCGCTATAAAAAGCACACAAATTCATCAAATTCCGAACTTACCGATAATTCCAAAATGGAAATAGATTTGAAATCAAATCAGAGTGACGCCTCCTCTACTTTAGTTGACGAAAGCGAAACATCTGCGGATGTCACCGATGATAGTCGTGAAGGAAGAGATCGAAAGCGTTCTCGTTCCATTGGGATCAGG
>JABASH010005784.1:0-11531 GCA_019776445.1 Tomocerus maximus | reverse complement strand
TTATTTATGGTACTTACGGGATTATAAACAGGAGGATCCATATTAATCAATCGTTCCGGAAGAAATGCAGATTGCGTGACTTTTTCTTGTGCTTACTTTTATTTATACTTTGTTTGTTTTTATTGGCACGAATTCTTACACAAAAGTTCGACTATGCTCTCAATTTGAAGTACGAAGTTATTGCTTTAATTTTATTAATACTTGCATCTAATACTTTGAGTTTCTGTAGAATTGCAAACTGCAACAAGTTGATGGTTAGATTTGTGTTCTATAGAGAAATCCGATTTCGGATTTCGCAATTGTTTTAAGTGATTGAAATGTTCATTCAGTAAGATTTCTCTTTTGTGTCTTTGTAGTATCCGACAAATGGTCTTGGCTATTAAAATATATATATGTATACTTCTGCAATTACTTTAGATATACGTAATACTTTTCGGATTTCTGAGTATCCTGAGATAGAACAATGTGGATGTGGATATCTTGGCTTCGTTAACGAATGTACACAAAAAATAGTTAAAATATATAATGTTTAAGTTGTTATCTTGTGTTTGCTCAGCATTGAATGGAAGATTTCGAGGTTTTATTTAGCACACAATTATTTGTCTTTGACAATTCCCCATATACTTAGTCTAGTATTACAACAACCACTTGGCAATTGGATGACTTTGGCACAGCATTTGGATTTTCGGGCTGGTTTCCTTCTTGGAATGACAACTAGAAGTAAATACAACGGTGACAAATTGTAATACTATTAAAACGTCAATGAAAGTTGAGCAAAGTATATAAAGGCATATCGTACACTTAGGTATCAGTTGTAACGGTAAATAGAGAATACTATAATACTAACCATTCTCTCTGGATTTCAAGTGTAATAATAATATTGCTATAGTGTATTGTATTGTGTGTCTGTAAGTTGTTAAGCTAAACGACAGAGTATGAATGAACTCTCTTTTCACTCTGTAACCAGACAGAGTTCAAATAGCTTCAGTAACCAAGTTAAATTATGTGTGACGCATATACAGCTGCTACTTTTGATATTGTGTTCCTATGCAGACATACATATCCATAGACAGATAGATGAACATACAGCTTTGGTTTGGGAAAGTTGGGATATATTTTGAGATGGATAAAGAGATTTGTGCATAGCAGTATATCTTTCGCTTATTATTAGAGGTAGGTTAACTTTAATTGAGTTGTGAGTAATAGTTAAGTTGATATTAGACGTATTATGATACACCTCGAAGAATTTTAAGCACCTTAATACAATTACTGTACTTATATAAGGTCATTTCTTGGCACATGCACTTGCTGTATCTTACACTCCATATATACAGCTATAGACTCTATTTCTCATTACCTTGTGTGGCATACTTTATTTAATTAATGATTCACATGTCAATAACAACACTTCCACCAACTCGGTATACACATTGCACTAGTTGAGCACATAGACTGGTATGATAGTGTTATAAAATTCAGAACACTATATGATATAAGCACTCTATGTAGCCTGTAGCTAACTAAATATTCACCAGCATTCCATAAACTATTAACAGTTTAAATATGAGACTTTCATCATCACATTATTCCACGTATAGTTAGAAGTTACCAGAAATCGTACACACAAAATTACCATGACTCATCGTAAGGATTGCCTACTCAGTCAATCTCTGCTTATACGCCACAATCCTACCTACGCGATTAAATTCATGTATCATGTATTCCCAAATTAGAAATTCTTTCATTTTGGTGAGACCATTATGTCCATCTTTATAGGGCTATGTTATTAAATGGGATTGTTTGATCTTTTAGAAATCATCGAAGCAAAATTAATTTTTAGAGTAATAAGACTTGACAAGGAAGTTGCTTCGGTTATTTGCATGAATACAAAAGTGTACCTAATCAAGTTTTTCTGGTAAAATAATTGGAATATTATGTAGTCTAAGGAAGCAATGTACATTAACTAATAACCTTTTGTCATGCAACTAAAAATAATATTTAGATAATAGTCATTGTGTCATCATTAATGCGCTATAAGGCTTATAGTAGAAGCACGAAGCGGATGTAGATCTGTATTAAGAAATTAAGCAATCTGTAAATAAGTAATTAGTATTTATAAGGTGTAATATTCAAGGGCAGGGTTTTCGGTAGTTTTCTTACTGGATCTAACTTTAAGAGCTTATAAATCGTTCTATTTACTGCTGCGAAGAGAAAGGTCAAGTTGTCAAGTATAGCATCTTACTGAAAACGAATTAAAAATTGTAGAGATCTGTTTCATTTAAATTAACTTTTGCTGCACTAACTTAAAAGACAAAATGACTCACGTTTGGCAAACATGCAATCAAGTATGACGTATTTTTACCATCCAACAATGACGTATACTGTTATTGTTGCTTGCATGTATATTTATTCAGGCAGGGTGAGTAAGTTAAATAGCAATGACAGAGTATAGCGTGGTTCCAGTTTCCAGTTTATGACGTACAACCGTCCGCGTCCGTATACCGTATACTGACTAAGAACTGACTAAAAGACGTGTTCTTCCAATAGTGAATCATTTCACTGGCAATTCTTTCACATTATGGCATTTAGTTTAAATACTAAAGTTAAATATTTATTTTGTCTGAACTCAATAGATTAGAACTAGTTGTAAAACACAAAAAGGGAGTTAATACATGTTTGCACACTTCAATCGACACACTACAATGAATCTACATTTGCAAGCATTTTTATATGCGAGTTATGAATACAAAACATATTCATGATTGAAAAATATGTCATTAGTTTGCATGCCATTAATCGTCCCTAGCCATTTGTCAATAATAGTGCTAGCCCGTCATTTTACTCACTCTGAAACTCAATAAACTTCATTTCTAGCAATTACTAAATTGTACACATTCGTGTGGCAGTTCTTAATTTGCTCCCTGGATAAGCAGGCATACAAATTCAGTAGTAGTCTATAATATATGTATATTCACTGAATTTGTGCAATTGAATGCATACGACATTAGGGTTCTCTTGACAAACATTAACGGTCAAATGACCATATTACTCTATGAGATAATATGTATAGTAAAGGAAACCTATAGTTATACAGATTAACGGACTGTGACTTGAATGAATATTTACAAAATCAATTGGAGGCAAATGAAAGAATTTTATGATAGGTCTATTGTATATCAGCTACACATAATATACAAATGTGTTATGCTTTCCGCTATGCAGCTCAAAATAAATCCAATTATTGAACTTATTACAAGGAGACGTTAATGCATTTGTAAATTGCAAATAAAATATTGGAGCAAATATCTCATTGATACACATATTACTCTTCTTTTATCAGTAGCATTTGTTAATCATCAAAGGAGTTGAAGAATTGGAAGCAATTACTTATATTGATGACGAATAACAACACTATTGTTGTGCCATAGACTTTTGCACTTTGTAGTAATACGAAAAAAGCTTCAATACGAAATAATAAACATGTGTATAAAGCAGAGTTACATAAATATCATAGAATGTGTAGTGTATATACTACCTATACTACTATTGCTATTTACTATTTCTTCTGCTTAACTGGTATAACCTTATAAAATAATTATTCTCCTTATGATAGGCTATCTATCAATTCAAAAGTCATTTGTAGTACAGGGGCTTAGAACCAATTTTCTGTTCGTATCGTAATCCATAAATCTTTGTAACATTATTCTGTTGTACGTAAATCATGAGAATTTCTGACTTTATTTATGTTTGGTGCAGCTTAATTTTTCAGCATTTTTTACAATGGTATCAGAAAAAAGAAATGAGCAATAAATAGTTAGTGATTCGTAGAACATAGACTAAGAATATCATTGAAAGCCAAATCAGTAAACTATATAAGTACAGTAATTTCCAGGGTGTTCTTAGTACAAGATTTTTTTTATACAGTGCAGAATGTCTACTTTCGCAATGCACAGCAAAGTTTTACTTTTTTTCCGAAATTTCGGAACTTTCCCATACAAAATTGATCCTCAATGCTTGATAACTCATGAGACGAAAGGACCATATATCTGGATTCATTGGTTGACTATTTCATTTATCATCTCTAATTTCCTTTTTCAAATGGTACAATTCGTGAGATTTGCACAAGTTCAAATCTCACAACCAGACCATACTTTTTTAGCCCCGGTGTTAATTGCCATAACTGCTTGGGACTTTTATACAATTTATATTGCAATCCTGGCTGCTTTCAGTGTCGTCAATTGCAAGAAAATATGCAATTTTCTCACAAAATGGAATGAAACGGAGCAAAATATTTTAAATGGTACATATCAAAAGTAAAGACAATAATATCCGAATTGTTATTAAAACATTTTGATTTTGTTCGCAGGTTTAGGAGAATTTTACGGCTACCCTGAAAATCTTGTGGTGATTGAAGAAAGCAATAGAAAGAGTAGACATTATTCGTATTTTCTCCTGTTCTATTTTATTGTGGCTCAAGTAGTGAAAGCTGTAACAATTGCTTTTAATCACAACATTCTCCCCAAATTTCATGCATATATCTACTCCCTTGCCCCCGTAAGCCTAGCCGACGAAAATCCTTCGCTAGACACAGCCATTTTGTGGTTTTCATATGGAGATCAAATGCTTCTCATTCTTATTCCGGTACAATTCGTGATACATTTCGAAGGATTATGGATCATTTTCTCACGAAATGTGAAAACTTATCTTTCGTGGATAAGTTTCCCTCAGCATGAAGAAGAGTTTGGTGAAAAAAATATTACTTTGGATAAAAAATTGCAGTTTGCATTGGAACAATATTCAAAAATAGAAAGTCTTGTAGCAAAATTCAACGAGTTGTTTTCTTCCCTTTTCTTTTTCTTTAAGTTTTTAATGGTTTTACTCATTTGCATTTTGATTTATGCCCCGATTCGATTTATAAACGGATCAGCTTCGATTGCAATCTTGGTATACTTTGCTTACGCTATTGATTATATAGTTTCACTTTACCTTGTTGTCTTTAATATGGGGAATGCTCACGAAATGTCACTGCAATTTAAAGAGTGCTGGATTAGGGGATGGCTGAACAGCAGCTATTACAGAAAATACTTTAAGGATACAAGAAACGAGATTTTAAAAGAGCGATTGCAGAATTGCTTTCCCATTGGATTCAGATCTGGAGGATTTTACACTATTGGATCTTCCTCAGTGCTCGTGACTTTTTCCATTGTGACCACATACTTGATTGTATTTTTGCAATTATAGTTTTCAAAATTACATGTTTAATTAACATTCACCAATCTCATCTCTAAATTAAATGTTTGTAAATCTTTCTTGCACATTAATACGGTTAGCGATGTTAGAGTTGTAGCTTGTAACTTTACATTTGTCAAAGGAGAAATAGTTATACAGGAATGACTAAGGTAAATGGGTATCCTGCACTTCCATCCGTGAAGAGCACCGCCGCTAATACAAGAAGACATAATTTTAAATCATTCACTGTTCTCATAATCTATGAAATTTATTCACTGTAAATATTAACTTAACTACAGTTAATCAACATATAAGATTATCATATCAATGTTTCTCATAAATTAATGCATCTGTGCCCATAACAATTTGTTTGGAAAAATAAAAGGAAACCCTAATGCTAAAATACTAAATATTTGTCTTACTTTAAGTCAATACGTGCTTATTATATTCTTAGTTGAATTGAGTAGAATTAAAGCTTGAAAATATAAGTCTATGAACTATATATGAACCGGAGGCAAGAGCATATACGTACAGATTATTTTATTGATCACGTTTAATTAATTGTGCACTTGCATGCGAAGTTACAGAAATCATTTTTTAGCTCAAAAGTCATCGGATTGAGCACTATTCATCAAGCACGCGACATACCACCGAAAAAGTTGAAAAAGACCAGAAAATTTACTGAAATTGACTTGAGCAATGATCCAACACCTCAGTGGCCACAACCAAATGCAAAGAATGATAAATCCCAAACATAGAGGAACACAAAACATGCAATTTGCAGTTATATTTCAGTGAAAAAGACGCGATCTCAGTAATACACTCCATAATGTGATTAAGTACGTAGGTACTATTTATGCTTTTGTTAATCAATTTATTCACAAAAGTTACTATCTGTATAGTATCATTAAAATGTATTACAGACATTACATGTGTGGATAGTGTATAAGTGTATTATAATCGGCAATCGTGTAGTATTAATAGTGAATGCAGTACATTGGGTTGATTTTCGGTCTGTACTGTGAGTGATCATGACCATAATAATTAGTAAATACCTATTCGTCACTGTTTAAGGGAAAAAAGGTTTTGAGGACTCAAGTGTGCTGCAAATACTAGATTAGTATTTATTGCTTCCATTGATATAGCATAGTGTAAATGTAATATATAGATTGTATATATAGCAGTTCATAGATTCCAAATTGAAGTCTTTGAAAAGTTATAAGTATATAGCGAAGTGCAGTTAAGACCTCAATCATCACCATGATCCTCTAGGAGAGTGAAGTCTTTAGGGAAAGTACTGGATGCAATCAATACAATTGGCCAGTAGAGAATATTAAAAACCAAAAAGAATATTGGCATTGAATATTTGTTGTTCTCGAACATCCTAGTCAAAGTAAAAAACGAGTTTAGTCATTAGTCTATGGGATGTAAATGAGTTTTATGGAGGTAAATCGGCATACTTAAGAAAGAGTCCTTGGAATCTGCTGGAGTTTTTGGGTGGATAACTTCTGAAATCTGAAGGAACATCTGCATTATCCTCAGTGGCATTTCCATTTACTCGCGCAAGAGGCATTTTCTACATAGACAATAACAAATAGGTTAGTCACGTCATGATCATCATAACACTATTTACACAGATATAAATAATAGTTATTTACGTCTTCATCAGCATCCTTAGGCTTCAAGAAATGGAACACCAAGAAATTCGCTAACAATTGGAAGGGCGATTTATTAGAACTTAATTGTAAAGAATGCATAATTTTATTGTTGTAAGTTTACTTACTGATCACTACATTGAAAATCATAACCGAACTGTTGAAAACGTAAAAGTCCAAAGCGGTTTGATAAGAGACTTTGGGCATGGATATGGAAATCATTGTTTGGAAAATTAACGCTGCAGCCAACTGAAATGGTCAGAACAAATGTAATTTATGATACAACCCAAGATTACATAACTATTAAGCATGTTTGAATTTTGAATAGATATTAAAATGGTATTTACGATAACAGCACTGAGATGAACTCTGGATTGCAAGGAGCCGGTACACATTGTGATGAAGGACACCACTGGTAAAGCGATAGCAGGGAAGAAAATATCTTGTATGTAGCGCAAAGGATTTCTTTTGATGAAAATTTCAATAGAACAACGAGAATATCCATTGACATTAGTGGAATTTGTTTTAATTGCTTGTATCGAGAACTGTATAGATGTCTGGGTTTCTTTTGACACACCAAGTTTCTTCGTAGGCATTGTATAACTTATCTCATCGCCTTTCAAGCCATCTAAAACCACGCGTTTCTTACTTTAGAACAGCAAAAACATAAATAAGACTGGTAAAAGCTCACTTACAGCTCTCCATATTCAAAACGCAGATGTGTTTATCGAAAGGGAACCACTTCAAGTTCATAATGCACGATGCCGTCATAGTTGCCCTGATTTTCAAAATTTTAAGTAGGATTACAGAAAAATCGAGGTTTAAGATTTCTATTGTAGCCATGTTCTATTGGATTCATCGATTTGTTTTGACAAACCTTATCGAATGCAGTACAAGTCCATCCGGCTTAACTCGGAAGAATTCATTGGTTTTACTGAACGTATGGATATAAGAATTTCTCTCGTTGTAAAAGAATGTGTCTGGAGTCCAAATTTTTTGCATATCAACCGGATCAAGCTATATAAAAATTATCCGGTTAAACATTTAAGAAAAGTACCCGTTAGTTTTCAAAAATCTACTGAAACGCAAAATTATTACGTGAATATATTCCACTCCTGCTGGGGGCTTATATGCTAATCGAGGATCAATCCAAGACTGACGGAAATACATATTTGCAGTAAATTGCTGAAATTAACAATTATGCGACTTAAAGAACCATTTTAATCATCCAATTCAATTGTAAATATGGAAATATTTCATACATACATGGGACATTTCATTTATATTGTAAATGTCCAGAATAAATGTGCTAACGGCGATTTCGACTGGTTTACCTGCAGATAAAACAAATGCATACGATTTGATAAATAAACTGTCAGCATTATGGCCAAAATGCTATTTGAAAGCAAAGGCCTAGTCCACATAAGAATCAGTATGATCAGGTACGATATACAACTTAAATTTAGTAGATAATCGAAAAACAGTTCCAAATCCTTAATTAAAATGCCTAATGCATATCAGTGACCAATGGTGCTTGGTTAAATTAAATTTTATCCGTTTCTTATAAAAGATTTGTGAATATTAACATATTATGGTTGTGAAGACATGTCCATATTATTATTACAAATTACAAAGTTTATAGTAGTATTTATCTGATTACCTGAATAGTTTCCTGCTCAGATAGAGTTTATAACGCTCATTCATAAACTGAGAATTTAAAACTTGAAAATATAGTGGAAAATAACATTCTACATTCATATCTTCATATTTTACGAATAATATTACAAATCGGTCAGGGATTCTTAAAGCCCTAAATCTGTGAAGCTGTTTACATTGAACCTAACTGTAGTATGCAAAGCTTATTTTAATTTACGGCGAGATTTCTTCATTGAGAATCCGAAGATCCTTTACGGTCCAAATTCTCTGTAATTTAGCGTAAATTGGGAACCGAGTTTTTATAATACCAATGATATTTAATGTAGAACACAATTTTTGTAGAAAGCTTAGATAAAGTATTTGCGAATTATATATGTACGGACTTCATACCTAGGTAATTGGGTCTAACTCTTTTATCGTAATTTTGGAAAAGTCCATCCATTATGTTGATAGCAATAGAATCGTTCGTAGACCTGAAACCATAAAAGTAATATTTTATATGGTTTCTTCAGTTTTTAAATGAAAATAAATGCTTCAGAATTTACTCACGCTGAGAGCGTCCCAGATATCCATATTAAACTGCTCAAACCAAGCAATAAGAGTTTTGTAGTATGCATTTCAAACAATTGTTACTAATTCGAATCAATTTAATATTTTCAATGTTTTTCAATTGTTGATCTTCCGCTGCTACCGAAATATGTGGAACTCAGCAGCGACTATGAAACAAAGATAACTTGCATGCAAGATGTGCCAAAGTGCCAATACTGTTTTTCTATGAAAATGCTTATTCCATATAGTAACTTCGATCTGTTATGCAATCCTTAAGTTTTCTCAAGATAACATGACATAAATACATTAATGAAATGTAATTTTTATTTATATTCTATAGACTGGCAAGTGTCAGTCTCAATTTGCTACTTATGGACCATGAACTTATAAAAATTCTTCTTTACTAAGAATCTTGTGCTACATCTTATACATCTCACATATTGACAAATCACTCATAACCAGGATAAGAAATTATATCAAAGAGATTAATAAATACATCATAAAGATTCTCACTACTCCTATCAAAATAAGGTGATAGCTAAAGCCTAACTGTATCAACCAGAAATGCCTTCCACAAATGAATTCATTCATGTAAATACGCATTATAAATCTTAAATATTCAATTTAATTAATTCACAAATTGTGAAAAAAGCTTTGCATGATTAAAGACAAGTACGCAGACCACTTATCTCTTACAGTCGTGATAAAGTTAACATGTGGTTTGGCATGTCCATAGTCTGTGGAGGAGAGCAACTTTAAAGGCGACAGTTCAGTGCAAATTTACAGAGATTATTACGTACATACAAAATCATCAGCAAAGAAGGGGGTAAAAGTGAAGACAGATTTAGGAAGTTAAATGATTCGCGATGGAGCAAATAATAAAACATGAGTTACACAATGGACAGCCATGGTGGTTGGAGAGACCACGACCTTGGTCTTCTTTGGCATTGGAAAATTTATCTCAATACTCGAGATATGGATTTGATTGATGAAAACTTAATACGTTACACTTCTAAATGCAATTGAATTAACTACACAAACTATCTGGACGATACGAATATGTCAATATTTCTCATTTACAATATGTCTCATCGAATACAAAGCCCGGATACGTATTGGCAATAATACTACAAAGCACAATTCAAACTCTGACGGATCGTTTTCATGAAGAGATACTTAAAAGCTAAACTGCTGTGTTATGGGCCGGCTTCCGTGAAACACAATGAATAATTTACTTACGTAAGCTAAACTAAACTAAATTAACTGAATGCCTAACCTATGGAGAATGTGCTGCAGGTTAGAGGATTTGTAAATACATCCCGAAGATGGACAAAAACTTTTTATGCCACTATCCGACACTGTTATACCTGTATATCTACGACATAAAGACAAATGTCAAAAAGGGGTTTTGTTTTGTGTAAGCTGTCTTTTGCAAGGATATAATAACATGGGTATCCGATCGGAGACTAACTCAACATATTTAATGTACCTAAGGTTTTGAGGTCCTAACTATCCGTACCCTTTTGATTCATTATGCAAAGGTATGATATATGATTATATGATACACACACACATCAAAGTAGTCTTATAGGTCCAACAGATATGTGACAATATTGCTATTATTTTTTATCTACACCTAGTGAATGGATATAAACGATATAGACAGCTAAAATCATTGATGATCTGTATTATACAAAAATCTTAATCTAATTATGGAGATGACGGGTGACGACGAGTAGGGATGAAAAAACGATAAATGATCACAGATATGTATTGATTTTTAGATAATTTATTTATGCTGTAAAAGATTGCCAGAAACAGGATGGTATAGGCTCGTGATGATCCAGCGATGTAATAAACATACATCGACATAAACATATACGTTATTGACTCATTCCCCAAATGACATTGATTCTTCGGCATTCGGAAGATTATCCAGTTTAACATTTCTCTTATTTGAAGAAAAGTAAATGATATCCGCCATTATGAAACCAAGGGGCAATATCCATTTAGCGTGTTTGCAAACCCTAAAAACAAAAAATACCGACACAAAAGTACAAATACAACTCTTAACCTTAAATTACTTAATTGTATAGAATTGAATTAAACATTTGTTTTCTTACAAAAGAGTAAATCTCTTTAGATACTTAAAAAAAACTTGAGTATTGCTTAATAGACGAATTTTGTATGTTGTTGGTCTGTACAGCACCCTATTATCGGTTGTTTCCATTATTGTTGCAGTGTCATCGTCCACCAGAGAATTTTGTCTCATTCTGAGATTATCGTGTCCCTAAACGACAATATACATTTAAGTCAACGAATGTAGTTACGAGTTTACAGTTGCAGTTATAGTATATGACCTTTACCAAAGAATGATCGTATTAGGACTAATTTTACTGTTATCGAATGGTCGAATTGACCGAATTTATTATGCTATGCTAT
>JABASH010005783.1:0-11532 GCA_019776445.1 Tomocerus maximus | reverse complement strand
GCTCGTTGTGTCATGAAACGTTGACATCTGGATCTGAGAGGCAAGTATATAAACCAAAATGATTATCCTATACCTTTCCTATCTCTGGTTATTAAACACTAATGTTGTCTTCTGTAGTTTGTATTTGTTACAAAAATATTTTCTTATTTTTATTACATTTTTCACCCGCGACACAAAAATGTGTTTGTTAGGAGTGAGCACGGAATATTGATATATATTAGTGAGAGAAAAAATATTGGACAATAATTAGTTATATAGGCAATACTTATATGAGGGACGGGAATATCCGCCGAAAGAATTATCGACTTCTGGATACACCAAAAACATGTAAGAGATAAGTATGTAGAATTTTGTGAAGATTGCCTTTCGGATGAACTCATCTGCACTGTCTGCAGATCCAGTGGTTAAGGAATTATTATCTCCCACCGGCTAGATCCCAACACAATTTTTCTAGCACACTGGTTTCTTACAATTTGTTACAACTATAGTATTTTTAAGCGTGCAAAATGAATATATCTGTACTTGTGGTGAGTCCACTGCAGGGCATCACATCATAGATCACATCGTGTTCTGAGTCAGGTGGAGTTTATTTCGGAGATTCGGATTTCTTTCTGTTTAGAATACAACATTATAGTAATTAAAATTCTATTGTTCTCGGCATCTTTTATTGCTCAGAGGTTCCACGGTTAGCTGCAGAAAGTAAATTGCTTGAAAAATAATCTCTGGATTACATGGATAAGATTCGAACAAAAAAAATGATTGAAAAGATACTGGTTGGTAATTACGAAATAGCATAATAGGGTATGAGAGTAATGAATACGTGTATCTCTCCAAAATAGTATTGTTACTACGTTTGTGTATTCTAGAAATGAAAATAGGTTTATTATGAAATAGATATGTCGTCATATAGCGCATATTCCTCCAGAGAAAATGCAAATGAGCGTCTACGTTTCACACTTGACTATGTAATTGCGATAATGTGATTGTTTTTTTAATTTTGCCTTCGAGTGTGTTTAGGCCGGACAAAAAAACGAGCACTCCCTAGAATAAATCTAAGCGACATATTACATAATTCAAGAGATGGTAACATAAACAATAACCACAAATCAAAATAGTTTTACAAATGGGCCATCGGGGAAAATAAATGCAAATCTGTCAGCCCACATAGAAGTTGAAAAGCAGGTGCAGATAAACAAGCAATATGAGTCTGTGAATTGAGTAAAACAAAACGTGTTTAATGTAAAGAGCTTGGTAATCTATTAACATTGGTGTATTAAGTAAAAGAAAAAAACGGAGACAAAAGCAAAGGCAAGGTGAAGGATTCTACGTGGGCATCAACTAACTCTCCTACTCTGACTTCAATAATCTCAACTCTTGACTTAGTAACAAAGATCTTGCTAAATGCTAACAATGTGAAAATCTGAGCTGTAATGGCATAACAATGCAGAGCTGTGACTGAATCCGTAACTCCAAATTTGGAAAATGAAGGTCAAGTGGTAATAAGCAATAAACACGCGATAAAATTGATATAAATCTCTGTTTTTACTCCAGAAATTTTATTTTAGCTTCGGCATCATGATCGGATATCTCAGAGGCAAGTTCTCCGACTATTAATATTTCTTACACCAAAATTTTCCATGAAAAACAAAAGAGTTTTCATCATTTTCTGTTGTGTATGGCGATTGAGTCGAATTGAGTTGGCTGGTTTGTTGTTGGTTGAATTGAAGTTGTACGAGGAAGGGCTAGTCAATCTTGTTCTGTTGCTTTATTGTTGAGGATGGGGGAGTGGAGATTTGACTCACTTGCTCCATTACATGATCTCATTTCTTGTTTGTTAACCACACTGTGAAGATATCTTTCAACTACTTATTTTCATTTTCAGGAACCATGGAGGATTTCAACAAGTTCCAACGGAGGGACTCAGGTAATTCTTTAAATATTCTTTCCCTAATTATTCTTTTCAACTTTTAAAAAATTGGGTCGATATTAGTTCAGATTTTCCTGTCACCGTTTTAATTTATATTCGTTCTAAATATGCTGGGCATTTTTAAAATTCTGTATTGTCTCCGTATATAATTTTCTATTGTTTTAATTTAAATCGGTATGAATTATGAATCAAGTAATACGTGTATAGATACTAGGAATTTTTTTCGTGAAAACCAATCAATCAATGGGAATACAGTAAATAATAAGGCTAGCCATCAGGCATTCATGTCACATTGCATGAAAAAACTGTTTAGCATTTATATTTATTCTGACACATAAGGAAACAATGCCTTTAGGCGTTAGCGTTTTCACAATGACTAGCTATACCACTAGATTCCAGTTAGATCCTATCTTATTATTGTTATTGTGCCAAGATGACTACATATGACACTATAGCTATATGACATGACACATGCCTTCTCAGCCATGTTGGACTTACTTGGTAGATTGTAAAAAATTTAATGTGTAAAATAGAAATCCTAACTGAAGACACGGACAGTTTCATTATTGGAGAACCGGTTTACGTGAACGGGAGCAAACGAGGACGAATTGCATACATCGGAGAAACTAATTTTGGAAAAGGAGATTGGGCTGGAGTCGTTCTTGATAATCCCAGCGGTGAGTATTAACATCGATTTCTTTTCTGCCATTTTTTAAAGTGATTTTCTTGCTTTAGGAACCAACAATGGGACGATTTCGGGGAAGCGCTATTTTCAGTGTGATCCAAATCATGGAATTTTCTCAAGATTGGCTCGATTGACGAGGTTCCGCATGTTTCCAGATGACTCCTACGACTGCAATGTACATCAGACGTCGAGGTGAAAGTTTTGTCCATCAGAATATCCTTTTAGTCAAACAAAGAAACAATTGAATAATAGTGCAATACAAAAATAGGTTATGTATAGTCATTGCATGTTATGAAAATGAGAAAATTGAATTGTTAGCTACCTATTTGGATTTTACATGCAGTAGATAAATTTTTAGATTGCAAATTGCAACTGCATCATTTTCCTACCAAAAAAGTTTTCATAATTTTATTAACAGATCTCAGTCTCCGCCCACGCCGACCCGTCTGCGTTCCATTTCTCCTTCGAGAAACTCTCCGTCCAGAAACTCTCCTTCCAGAAACTCTCCTACCCCGCCAGGAATTTTAAAGAAACGAGTTCAGTTCGAAATGGGAGACAAGGTCATAGTTCAAAGCTCAACAGGGATCAAAAGTGGGACTTTGAGGTTTGTGGGACACACCGTGTTTGCCCGAGGGGAGTGGGCCGGAGTAGAACTTGACTTACCAATGGGAAGACATGATGGAGCCGTCAATGGAAAAAGGTACCTTTTAGTCTATTTTTTATCGCTTAACCGCTTACTGTGGAGCATTGAGAATGGATTGTAAAACATTCGAGTTTTAAAATATTTAACACAGGTATTTTCAATGCCGCGACCGTTACGGAATCTTTGCCCCGACGCACAAGATAAGCTTAGATCCTGGGAGTCTGCGAAATGGCAATAGTGTGGGTGTCATCACTTCTTCTCAAGTGGCGCATGGTTCGGCCTACCATGACATGCGCAACTGTTCCATATGTCAGGCCATGGCACCTTTGGTTGCCTCCACTAGGGGATCAAGGGTTAGTTTTTCATTTTTAAACTTTATTTATTAAACTGTTTGCAATTTCAATTTTATACCTTTGAGTCATACTTTTATACAGAAATTGATAACGATTTTTCAATTACTGTTATTTTCTTTTAATGAACATATTTTCCCGAATTTTTTAACAAGAGTTTATTTTATCTTTTTAATTTATGAGCAAATATATTTCACTAAAAATAGTTCACAAAATAGTGAAAATATTTAAGGTAGTGTTTGTTTGAGATATTATGGATAATATTAAAATTGAGGAAAAAATGTGTAATAATATTTTTGTACTTAAAATATAAAATATTGAAGAAGTTGAGTAATTATGATTATGTAATTCTATAATATTATATGCTTGAGAAAATGAATTTGATGTGATTATGATTTTGTGAAATGAACAGGAAGGGTCTTACGACAGCGACTACTTCTAAGGAAGGACTCGAGCCGTAACTTTTATTCGCACCGAATAAATTACAATCACAAAAAAGAAAGCTCTAAATCACTAAAACCATTGTATTACATTTATTATTTAGTGTATAATAATTAATTAATGATTAATGTTAGTTACTTTATGCTGATTAAAATCTATGTACTGATTGACTTTGATGATTGATCACTATAAATGCTTTTCTAATGAAAATTGTAAAGTATTAATGGATTAATATTATTTGGTGGACTAACGCTTACTAGTCACTGTATGGAATGAACTTAACGATCACTTGAATTATTTTCTGCTCTTAATTATCTTATTGCTATTAAGTTTATATATAATAGTTATTATTACAATTTGATTAATTAGAGTCCCTTACACTTCCGCGAGAGGCCAGAAGGTCAAAGGATTATTGTCTGGTTGCAGTATATCTTTGACTTATTGTCGTATGTATTGTACTTTGTAAATTAAAAATTATTATCAAAAGTTTTCTTATTTCTCATGACACTAAATACATTTACAAGAAATTTATCAGTATTTTAACAAGTAAATATTATCCTCATCATGAATGATATAATTTATTGTTATTATTATCCAGTCATAACCATCCACTCTGATCCACTTGCATTCAGTCATTCACTCTCTCAATTAATAATTACTCATCATTTGCATTAATACTCATTTAATTACAGTCAGACAAACTTAATACTATTTATTCATCTATTATTTTCATTTATTGTTTAGGTTTTAGCGGAGCTGCTTAGTTTTCTTTGTTTATTGTCTGGAGTATGGAGTTTGGAGTAGATTTCTGTGATTTTTCATTCTTAATTAAGTACGGAATGGAATTATTATTGTCCATTTATATATTTCTGTCAGATTTTTGAATTATTGTCTGCAGATTGAAAATCTCAATGTTACAAGTTAAATTCTCCAGAGAACGGAACGTTTTGCTTGAGTTTCATCAGCAATTTACATAGTTTTGTCCGCAATGGACTTATTGTCATGCAAATCCCAAGAAATCAGCAAAATGATCTTTTTTAAGTCTCGCTGTAGTTAAAAATCCCCGTCTATTCTATTCTACGCAATTCTGTACGTATATATTATTGGCCTTCCTAGCTTTATTTTTATGATAAATTATTGTAATTATCATTGATTATTAGTGATATACATCTTCGTCGTGTGCCTGCTAATAAGTACAATAGCAACCCACATATTATTAAGTATGTGTGGTCTGGCGTTTTAAAAGATGTGTTTTTTGCTTAATAGCTTTGCCTGGATTTTGGACTGACTGATTGAATATTCTATTCCATTTTAACGTTTATTGTCAGTCCAGACGTAACGAAACACTCGACTTGACTCTGCTCTATTTATACTCTTTATATATGATCATACTGAATTGAAATATATTGAACTGAAATATACTGATGATAATGATAACATACGCACGCATATCATTAAATATAACATAATAACTTGGCTGTAGACACAGCACAGCCACGAAATCCACCCACCCACCCAGACATTCGAATCCCACACACTCTCATTCGCATCGCAATCTTTCATCTTAAAATCTCATGGAATGTAATAATAATAGAATTAATTTAGTGATAGGAATGGTTGACTTTCGATTCGTCTGATATTCTTGCTGCGTTCGCAATCATTACTCTTGGTATGGTGATTGATATGAAGTCGAAGGATATTTAATGTAGTATTGATATCAGAATCGTGCTCACGATCAACAGCAACACGTTCTTCCCCACTGCACTGCATCCTGCCGTTCGCTTCAGACGGAAACCTGGATCCACCACGTGGATCTTCCAGCCCAAATTATTGTGCGTGTAGCACTGAAAACAAAACCATTCCCAATTTAAAATCAAAATCATGTTTCTTTCCCTATAAAATTAAACTGCATGGAAAAATAATGCTAAAATCTATATCATAGATAGAATATTATTTTTCAAACAAAGCAATCTCTATTTAGTTCAAAATAATTACTTATGAACTTAATATTGTTAAAGGGGGTGATATTTATTCTACTCAGAATTGATTAATTTTACCTGATAATAGACAGTATCTGTAGTGTCTTCTGGAACGGTCCATTTGAGATAGCCTGGTTGACCGTCGTCACAAATTAGCTGAAGTGTTTTCATATAATCCTCGAAGGTCTCTGAGGAACTAGACTTGTCTATCGTTTTGTGCTCCCATTCACAGTAGCGTCCCTCTAAATAATTCACAATTCATCACCGCATTAGCATTTACATTTACCCAGAGATAAAGAAAGGGCCAGTATCCACATTCCTCCGGTTGCATCAAATGCTGCTTTTTACCAGACACGCACATTTATTAGAAAATCCGTTAAATGTTGACAATCATTAGAACACAATTAAAAATTCTCAAACTTCACATGATCATTTTATAACATTTAGCAAGTAAATCCATATTTTAGTAAATAAATTTATAGACAAGAACTCACTGGCACTGGGGAAAGGATATCCATCAGTGTCGTAACCGACTCCAGCATAGATTTTTTGTTTTCTCTGTTCGTACTCAGACTTTTGACCAAAGCCTCCTTCATTGCTATCAGTAATGTAGAAAGGATGAAAACGAGCAGGATTTTTATCGTCATCACCTAAATAATAATCGCGCATTAGTTCCTGTTGAGGAATCATGTCAAATAAATATTAAATGATAGCATACCTCCTTCAATAATGAAATGGTATGTTTTTCCCCTTTCGACGTAAATCTCAGGGATGAGCATATCATTGATGTACCAGGCAATACCCCAAGATGGATTTCCTGTAAAGTAAATTACATTTAGGGATTAATGTAACAAATAAATAAAATGACAGGTACGTGTAATCATTTTTTAAATAAAAATCACGAAGGATGTATTAATTTCCTGTCCCAAATTATATGTGACAATGAATATCCCAAAAAAACACAACATGTAAACACCTATGCACACACTTAAGTTGCAAATGTGTTGTTAAGAATAAATAATGGAGCACATGGACGTGATTATGCTAAATCTGTTTCCTGTGAACTTGTATTGAAGTCAAGGAAAAATTATTAGTGTAAAATTGACAAGAATGAGTGAACCGCAGCAATAAAAACACAATGAATGACTAATAATGATTGTAATTTGGAGTTCTACAGTTCACTCGAATAACCTATTAGATTGTACTTGACGAGACACTGGAGACAACCACAAGACAAGAAAAATTAAACTGAAGACTCACCATTATTATTAGTACCGTCAAGGACGTAACGCTTGACTCCATTTTCTTAAACGCAAAGCCGCATGAAATACCAATTAAATAGGAAAAACGATTGACATACCAAAAATAGAGAAATTTACCTGTGATAGCAGTGTAGCCTCGTTTTCCACCCGTCGGTCCGATTCGAACAGAGAAATTCTGAACTCCGTCAATCAATGCTGCTGGCCAAGCTTTGATTTTCGGCCCTGTATCCACGAAATTGTCATCCAATATTGATAAGCAACTATGATCATTGCGAGAAGCCACGTCAATTCGAATATCGTCTGGAATCCAGAAATTTTAAATTATACTTATTTCTATTTAATAAATCTATTTTACAAATTGCAATAAATCTAAGTACCAGATGGTGCTGTTCTTTCCCCAAAGTGGTAATTCGCTTCGCTTCTTGAATTCAAATTTCCTACAGCGACGAAAATATTCGTATCTCCTTCAAGACTCATATCGTAACGACTTTCACCCGCATGAATCGGTCGGCGGAAAACGACAGTTGTGACGCCGTTCTTCCTTTGTCCATCTATAAATTCTACATCGTTTCGCCCTCCGAGTCTTGAGTCGGGACAAACTCCATCCTTTCCATCGCACTATTTTCACACAAAAATAACAGGTCAAACCAATTATCAAATAAATTCTAGCCTAAACTAAGTATAATAACGATTTACCTGGCTCTTGGCAGTCATGTAATAATCTTCTGCATGGAATTTCGTTCTTTTATTAGGAGTGTGATAAACAACAACAGCATCTGCGCCGACCATTTGAGTTTTCCCAGGGATTGGACTGAATCCCAGAGCTACCCATTGTTTTTCAGTGATCCTGCCACTCAATTTGAATTTGACAAATGTACCTTCCGTTTCCCATTGCAGCTGAACAGTTTTGGACAGAAGATCTTTGCAGTTGGAAAATCCGCCTTCGGGTCGTTTGCTTTTAGGCTAAACACAAAATGAGTTTTGCCATTTTATTAGGATCAACTTAATTTTTTAGAATAAATATAGTCACATCACAGTCTAGTCTACTGTACGTGTATTATTGGCTAGCATGCTGTCAATAAAAAACGTAATATTTCGACTCACAGTGGTGACAGTGGGCGGTAACGACGGAACAGTCGCAAAAATCTTGCGCAGCAGTGGAAAGATTACATTTTGAAAATGACAAAAATTACCCCAAAAATAATTACAAAAGAAAATGTTTAGTTACCTTTTGTTGGCGGTGGAGTGCAGGCGGGACCTCAATTCCCTTCGGGATTAACACGTGCCCAAAGTTGTGTTTGTATCTGTCGAAAACGGACATGAAAGTAAGTAAAATAGCTTGAAATTTATAATGATTGATCTATAATAATTGTCCATAATATAGTCTAAATTGTTATTGAGGTATGAGGAGTTGTTATAATAGATGATTCTGGGAAACAAGTGGCGGCGACATCCCGGGTAATAATAATATTTTCTCTGCGTGGGTTTGTTTGTCATTTGAAGTTGATTTAATGGTGACATGGGACTTACGCGACACACCAAACAGAAAGCCAGTCGATGTCATAAACTGTGATATCTTGTGGCAGTCGGATTTCAATATCTTCTCCTTCGTATCCCCTGAGGGCGTTTTCCAAGCTGCTCAATGACAGAAACAAAGAATTTAGAAGCGATTATTCATTCATAAGTTGGTTGTGATAAAACGGATAAAAATGCACTGACTCTCCCTTTTCGTTAGGAACTTTTCTTCCTCCAGGATGTGGCTCATTGCCAGTACCGACCCAGAAATAGGCATCCGGCCCCGCTCCGTCGTAATGTAGATTTGGAATGTAAAATGTTCTCGAGTCCAGAATAGTAATATTTCCGGAGCGGAGTCCATGAGCTAATCTTTTGAATTCGGGGAGAACTCTTCTCTTCGGAGGACTGAGACTCCTCGGGATCTTCACATCTCCGAAGTTAACCTTATGAATTATTTAGAAATTATGCATTATCATCGATAGCATGTAAATAGTAATTGAAACGAGTTGTTTATGATGTATTTACAGTAAATCTTCTGCACCAGACGGAGAGCCAGGCGATATCTTTGATTTTGTAGCCCGGGGGAAGATGGAGAATCACGTCTTCACGATTGAAATCTCTCAGCACTGGTGGTTCCCTATCACAACAACCCACAACCAAAGCAGAGTTAGAAACGAATTACCATACAAAGTACACCATTTTATAGCGTATAACTATATTAACCGTTTAGAGAGGTAATATTATTATACCTATACTCTTTAACATACATTATTATACAGAGAATAATATTATATAGTGAAAGTAGAGTGTTTGGCTAAAGCCCGAAAATAGACACGTTCATCCGCAGTGGGAATTGAATTGTCTATAGAGTCGACTCGAACCCACCAACTAGCAGTAGCGTATACGACGATCCAAACTCGAGCTCCCGTTTATATTCTCGATATAAAATAGAGTTTATATGGACAGAGTGATGTATGGTGGGTAATAGAAAAGGGGGCTCAACGCGACAACGTGCCGAGAAATCTGATCGCTTTCACTTTCTCCCCATCCCAAGTAGACGGAGACTAACACTCACTTCTTTTTCAATTAAACACCGAAATTACCATATTAACTTCCGTTAGGAGAACATTAGTGTTTATCGGTCTCACCTGTCAGTGTAGTCGTCAGGGTAGGGGACGATAACCCCGGTTGGGGAGGGGTCTCCGCTTTTGCCCACCCAGAAATACGCATCTGTAGTAATAGAATTAGGTACACCTCCATTTTACTTTCTTTTCCTCATTTAAATTCATAATTGGGAATGAAAGACACTTCATTTAGGGAATTACCCGGTCCGAGACCGTCGTAGGAAAAGTCCTTGATGAAAAGCGTGTCTTCATCCACAGCATAAACTTTTCCAGCGACTTTGTGTGCGTACGCACTGAATTGACCGATCCATTTCCCGTTGTACTCCTTGCATTCTGCAATTATTCCAATAAACCCATTCCCACGTTATTGCATTAGCGAAATGCGTTCTACTGACACCAACTCCTCCACTCGACTCATTTATTCAATTGTCCATTGTTGTACAATAATGCAAACACATGTTCATGGAGTGTGCATGCAGTGCAAATCCTCTGCTATTAAAGATGTGTAAATCCCTGGCTGTGAGATAATAAAATAATAATGCTACACGAGGGACTCGTTTTATGCAATCAGATATTCATTCTCCCCACTAAATATCTAACGATGCAACCAAATACTACATACTAGTACATACAATGGACAGTCCTCCTCCTAGCACGAGTCACATTCAATTTTATGATATTATGTCCTAACTACATTCACACACTCCAGAGTACAGCAATAATAAATAGAGACAGACAGACAGAGAATGCAGACCAATCTTTTCCCACATCGCATCAAATATTCATGCAAACCCTCTTTACTATATCGCCCCACTCTAAACTGTCATTTCCATTACAAATCACAGCAGAAGAACAACTACCACACTTTTTCTTGCCCCCAGGGGCCTGCCTACACTCTCACACCACTAACCTATGCCCTCCAAGCAATTTCATTTTCATCCCAAATACCGCTACGCACCTTTTCCCCTTTTATATTTCTCTTTCTCAACTTCTATTATCCCACTATTACCACTTTATACACGCTTAATTTAACATTTATTATATCTCTTCAATTTCTCCTGAAGGATTACAATAAACCAAAATTCTTTCATATAGATAATCAATGTTTTTCATCGCAATGTATATAGACAATTTAAAACAAAATAACATCAATGCAATGCGATGCATATCAAGTGCCGATTATGCTATAATTATTATGACATTTTTTTTAAACATTAGTATGTCAAAGCTATAAGAGTGCATCGCAAAGACTTTTAAAACGCGTGACTTATTATAATTGTAGAAATACAACTGTACAAGTACAAGTTATGTATTTCCACAGCTGTATTCGCATGATTCAACAACAATAATATGCAATAAAATAGCACGTTGAAAACAAGAGCTTAAGGATTTTCTTTGTGGTTTGCACGGCCTTGCAAGTCAAAGTAAAAAATACGTGACAGGAAAAACCTCACCTTTCAGTCAGGTACTAATTCGAAAATACAGCAGAACAATATAAATCAAAAATTGCCGATTGAATTGGTAACTAAATTGTATTTGTATATTTATTGTCGATTCAGAATGACGGAATCACTTTATTAAATATGCCAAGCACAAATGCAATTTT
>JABASH010005782.1:0-11533 GCA_019776445.1 Tomocerus maximus | reverse complement strand
TATTATTGACATTTCATTACAATTAGTATATTCTTTTATCTATGGTATGATATTTTCTGAAGATTTCCTATCTTTCTGTATAATTCTGTTTATTTTAAGGACATAGCATTTAAACATGTACTAAATAGTAGTGTGATATATTATGTATATATGTGTAACTGTGGATAAGTGTACATCCGGGTGTCTAAAGATGTCAGCATGCATTTTGCGAATACGAATAAACGCTAAGATTACAAATTGCAATAAGCATTTGCAATGCAGATCTCCTTATGGTTCGATATAATTTTTGTGTTTATTGGTTGTTGTGAGTATTTATCTAGTAATGTTTATCTAGTAGGAGAGGATTTGACGCTTAATACTCGATAAGGAGGAGGAAGATCTCTAAATTGATTAAGGGATATTCAAAGTTAAGCATAAAGTAATTAACTGTATTTGCATTGTGCATTTCCCGAAAGAGTAATTAAGATATAAGTGGTTGTTGTAGCATTTCTCTCAAGAAACAACAAGAATTCCATATAGAGCAGTTTGAACAAGATTAGGATAGTAGCATTGTATTTACAGAGTAAATAGTAGTTAATTAGTGCTGATGTGACGCGATAAAAGTAGCATAGTTAAGTATTCTGCAACGTGCTGCATGAGACCTCATCTGTAAAAATTAAAAATGCATTCCATTTACTGAGTGCAAACTTTATATGTATAGACAGCCCATAAACACTAACTCTAAAGTAAATCTCAAGTAATGTCATTGACAATAACTTGACAGATTCGTCGGAAAAGTAGATCTTCTTAATTCGAAATAGTAAAGTTTACGTTTATTTGATAGTAAGTGAAATATATATAACAAGATAGTAATTTATTTGTTTAATTTATTCGTTATTTCGTCGAGGAGTTCCTTTTCACAGAAAAAGTGGTACCTAAGACATGCGGATGATGAATGAACAGCACTCTTCGTTTTCATTGACATTCAAAACCAAAGACCATTTACAGAGATTCACTGTCATTATTTATGTGCCTACTTGTACGAACTACAATAGACTACATTACAGCGTCAAAAGCCAAGTTAACAAATGAATCCCATTTGAGAACGGTACACATTTCTACGTGTTAATATATCTGTGTACTCAACTATTAGTTCACGCAGTCACCCATTCAGTCTACACTTACTTTAGTTACTTATATGGACATGCACACAATAACAGAGTATAGAAAGCACAATCTTGGCTATACTCTCAATTGGGAGATGAACAATGAGCTTTAATAAGCTATGCATAGAATTCTATTTATCTTACTTTGTGTGCTATGCTGGACTTGGACTACATTCCAAATCACACGACAGTGCAATGCAAATGCACAAATTCATATTTCAGTAATGAGATCACTAACACTAACTTCTAATCTAAAATACAATCCTTTTTATCTTACCTATGTTTACTAAAACCGTCGGCATAAATATAATGCATTATAATTGTAATCTAACTTTGCAAATGTATAATGAAAGGTGCGGGAAGAGATCTATCGCTATATATATGCCAAAAGAATATTGCAAAAATTAGAATACGATGTGAGGTACTTATTTACTCAGTTTTGCTTTTACTTGTCAAAGGCAAAGGTTACAAGATACATTTACTTGTCAGTGAGAATCAAGATGAGTTGAACGAGCGTGAGCGAGTTTCTTTCAATTATGTACCACATACCAACTGCATTGTCTAAAAGTAAATGAAGAGGCTGAGGCAAGTGGTCAGACTAATTACAGAGAGAACATCAATGTACAAGTCACCATTTCATAAAGTTTCTGAATACTTTTACATTCCATTTAGTAGTCTCTACATTTTGCGTGCATATTAAACCTGATCCTTATCAAAATGCATATCTACTTGAATATAATTGCTACAGCTTGTATTTGCATTCACCTCTACAGACCAAGATAGTAATTTGATCTTGATTACATTTATTTGCTCCTTTAAATCAATTTGTCGATGTTTTTATCACACCATCTAGATAGTATTATGTAGCTGGCAATAAAGTTTTATTGTGGAGCTCCATATACAACTTTACAAGTACATTAATTTGACAAAAATTTTCTGCTTCTATTTTTGCAATTTCTTCTAGCTACTATGTAAATGGCTTAGTGAGCATATTTACTATTTATTGACTACAGACATCGTAAATAACAACTATATCAACTTGCACTTACAAGATCATATACAAGTGGGATAATTCTGGCATATCTATCTTATTCGTGAATGATGGCAAGTGAAATTAGGAAACGGAAAAAATGACATTGATTTATTGTACTGTTTTATGGCCAAGAAATCTATAATGCATTTTATGACTTGGATTATTACGAGGCAAGCATAACCATCTCTCAAGCCTTTTGTAATCGCAATTTTTATGATTGGAGAATGTACACTATTTTTGTTCAATTCTAGTGAAATAAGAAAGATGGTTAGCACAAAGTGTCTAAATTATATTTTTCTGCAATAGTGAAAGAGGTAATTAGTGATAATTTTGCAATACTGAAGAGAAATCGATTACAAAATAAAGTACGTCTACAACAAAAATAGTAAAGTTTTAAAACAGATTTGGCTTGGGGTGTTACATTCCATTGACTATTCGCCAATAACCATTAAAAAAGATACAAGAAACTATATTACTATGTGATTACAAATTACAAAACATGACCCCTGCCCTTTGTCACTTTCTCAAGAATGTTCAAATATTAATGAAACAGGAAGGAAAGAATTTTTTGTATGCTATAACTACGATTCATCTACGTAATGTTTGCATACGAAGGAGTGCAAGTTGAATTGTTGCTTTATACTTCAACTTTTACTGTTGGAACATACAAAAGATAAATGCAAGATAGAACTCTCCAGTGAATGTGTAGTATGTGCTATTGTATCATGGATTTAGGTCACTCGTCATGAAACTCATCTGAAGGTATCTCATCATAAGTTCCTCTAGCGATACTTAAACGGAGACTAGACAGGCAAATGATTATGATAATGATTAGGTCGGAGATTTTCCCCATTCTCACAAACAACTTGCGTACACACACGTAAATAGGTACTACCTACATAATAAATGTCTGTACATGAATATTATTGGTTTTGTATGGTCACACTCAGGTCAAAACAAGATATTTCATATGCATACTAGTTAAGCATCTAGTATAATGTAGACAAGTAACTCAACTGCCTGCCTACGCTTTCTTATGAACTTGAACTACTCTGAAGAAAACGATGACCTAACTAACTACGCGAAACTCTCGAAACCAAACGTCACAGCTACAATTATCACAATATGCACTCCAACAATGAACAAGACAGTTATTTCGCTATTCTACCTGAAACTATTCATCAAAATGATTGTAGAATGAGAAAAACTAGGTGCATGTAGATAGTTAGATCCTTTTCCATAGGCATGGCAGACTTTTGAGCATGAATCAAACATGATTATCATAATTTTATAATAGAGATGCTTTCCCTTAATACCTCACATATCGTTGCAAAATTAATGTTGCTATTTCACTATCTTTAGTGAAATCTGATGACTAATTTATCTACAGTGATAATAAATGACTCTAGAATTGTCGTTTGCCAAAATGAACTTTTGACTTAGTGTAAATGAAAGTTTAATTCAATAACGTGTGTATGATATTTATTGTTTTTCGAAACACCTTTAAAGAGGATTATTGTCTTAGACATAAGGCGTAGGCTCTACTAGACCGGATGTACATTCCACATTTGTTTACCTACATTAAAGACAATCTGCAGTTATGATTAGTTTCATTTTTTATGAATATATTATTGTAATTTGTCGAGTGTGCATAATTCACAGAGAGAGAAAATCCTTTTTGGACAGAAAAGGGCGTGCAAAAAGTAAACAATTTTTTCCTTACATCACATTATTTGTGTACACTTGCATTATTGCATTAACACTCATTACTCCACTACAAGTAAACAAACTGCGAGATGTGATCTCAAGTGAAGAAAAATACTATTCGCAATTGTTTATCGACTACACACTCCACAGTTAGTTAGTTAGCTATGGCTCAAGCTATTTTAATTCGAAATTAATTTCTATCTGGGGGAAGAGAAAGTGAAGCTGTTTCATTTTATCTGAAACCTAACCCAACATTACTTATTAGAGATTGGAATTTCAGAAACTTAAATCTGTTCATCTTGCTCCCACACCTTTTGAGATCATAAGAGTACCTACTTAGCACAATTCTCTGATGTTTCCCACATTATATAGCTCTGTTGCTTAATTGATACGTTATTGTATCTACATTCCTCTAACCAAACTCACAGACTTTTAGTCTTTGTGATTACTGACCTTAATTCACTTTTCAAAGTTGTAAGCAACTAATAATACTTTATAGCTAGTTAGTAAACATAGGTAGAATCTTACAGACTTAAATACCCAGACCTTACTCAGATTGCCATTCAGAGGTTTCGATATCCCATAGAGTATAATCCAAATTAGTCTGTACACATTTACAACTGAAAATATTTCACTAACATGGAAATATACAACCCATTCTACAAATTGAGGTGAAATTCTACTATTGAGAATTTATAGTCTAAACTGTCGTGTCATTTCCCATCAAACTATTCAATAAATGCTACTGTTTCCAAACCTGCATGCGGGTTCTTTGGAATCAATCGATGGAATCCTTTGATGAATTGTTCAGTCTATGTCTATAGTATACGCATTTTATTTCTATTATTAAATATGCATTCACTATTAATCTATAATTCTATATAGACCACGCATAGGATCTCATTGTTCAACCTGATTCCTTATCAATCATTCAGCTGTCTGTCGACCACTTTTGCTAGTTCTTGCCTTAAATGTCCATCATAATGATATATATTTGGTATATTACTAGTAAATTCTTCGACAAAATCAGAGAATCCCACCATAACACTACACACCTCCATGGTAGTTTCGAGTGACGGAGTAACAAAGTAACAAGACACAGAGTATTGATGTTACATTTTAAGTGGACAGGTTAACGAAGACAAGGGCTCTGTCTAATACGACCTGCCCTTTAATAAGAGGATACACCCTTAAGATGGGATAACAAAAGGTAGAATAATGTGTCTTTACTGTTAGCTATTTAGTATTGTCACAGTGCCCTGTATTTGCCGCTTCCTGAATAATATCATGAATAAGTCGGCTAATGGAGGTGCTGGGTGTCCATTGTTATTAATCTTATGACCGCATTTACAACAATCTGCCTGTGATAAAAATATAATATTGGAAATTAACATTTCATACTATTCAACCCTCTACCCTACTTTGTACCCCAAATAGAAATGTGAAATAATGTCAAAATATGGATTTTGATAGATTTTCCAACTTTTGGTAAATTGCTAATTTTTGTGTCGTATTATGGAGGCATGTGAGGGAGATCTGTTATAGACGACCGCAAGGCTCTATTTTTACAAAGTATAAATAATTATTTGTTCATGAAACGTAATATCTACAGAAATTAGCTACTGTCCGAGACATTTGATCTTCCCATCAGGGCGATCAAGGAAAATATCCCGTAATTACAAGAAAAAATGCTGACTATAAAAATAGTTTAGTTAATTTTACGAGTAGACGGCTGACGGACGGATCGAGTAGAGACGGTCATCATCATGTAAATCAGAAGTCTCTAGACAGACATGCATACTAATACTCACTATACAGAGTAAAGGCACCTAGCATAGAATCCTTATCTTGGTTTTCGTTGAGATGATCAAATCACCCAAGGCCCTCTTGTTAAAATGAGTCTCTCTCTCCGTCGACTAATCTACTCCTGCACTTGAATTCAGTCTGAGGTGTACAAGAGGAAAATGAAGGGCTCTAATTTTAAACCTGTATGCACAGGACCCTTATAGTGTATTGTATGCCTATATGGTAGATGTTAGGAAGGGGTAGACAAAGTAACAGAACAAAAGAATGAAAATAAATAGGAATTCCTGTATTTCTTTGTAGGTGTTCCCTGCACTCAAGTCCTCCAGATTCCCGATTGAAGAGAGACGAGACCAGAAGCTAAATATAATTTCTAAGGAATGAGCTGACTGACCTAATTTTGCATTTATTTATTTTCAAGCCTTCCGTGGCATCACTAACAATGCCCCTTCGTCTTGACTTTATTTCCATTGAAAGAACCAGCCCGGTATTCAAGCACCCAAATTGCCGTTACACCTCCAGACTTCAACCTATTTCCCCTTCTTAATAACTAAGGCAGAATGTAAATATGAATAGACATACTTTATTACAGTGACTCCAGCTTTACGAGTAAATTAAAAAGATGGCTTAACTTTATTGCTGCTACTCTCCATCACGCTCATCAGCTACATTTCCACCCGCTCTAACCTCTTCTTCTACAGACAGACAATTTTATTCCGAGCTTCATTCATGAACTTGAAACTCCTTCTTATTAATAATCGTAAACAATCGCTATAGGAAGGTCTTAGTATCATCATTTAATATACTTGGAATGATACAATGCATACCTGACTAATCTTTAGTAGTATGGGAATATTACACACATTAATCGCTGCGTCTCAAGTGTGCAGTTAATTCACTATAGAACATTAAAGAGGGATTAGTGAAATGAGTTTATACTTGAGATTACATTAATTTAATGTACCTCTGTGTTTATCTAAATACTATTTGCATTCAATTATTGTTTATCAGCCCTACTATTGTAATTGCCTATGTTCCTCAGGCCTTTCCCTTTAGAAAAGGACATTTTAACTTTACAGCTCTTGGAAACCTACTACCTATCTAGCAATTGTTAATTACCTAATTAATTTCATTCACCATTTATAAAATCGGCAACCTGTTCTGACTTTAAAGAGAATTACACGCAGTCATAATCTAAGAATTTAGTAGCTTTCTGTGTCCCCCTGAAGCAAAGAACGCAAAATCATCTGCAAACTAAATAAAAAATTAAAGTCATAAATCTCATTGTATGTTTGTTAACAATTGATCATGAATTTTTGTTCAACCTGATGAAGACATGAAACAAAAAAATTACTCTGACTCTCACAGATGTGTGTATAGCAGGTTATTTGTGTACAAGTCCTAATAATGTTGATATTACACCTTATTGGTTGACCGGTGATTACTTACATTGTAAAATACAAATTACATTATTATGAACTCAGATTTCTCTGTACGTAAGTAGGTAGGTATTAGCAATTCAAACGCATACAGAGGGATTCATTTTCGAAATTGGCCAATTAGAACGAGATGATAATGATTACGAAGAGTGAGAACGAGGGTGACATGACACACTAACAAAGTACTTAAGACATTCGACTGACCATCTGGATCTAATGTTAAAACGAGGGAAGCATTAGCTTTACTTTGATCAATTCATCGAAACAGATCCCTTTGTGATCAAGAATGGCGAAACCAATTACTTTCCCAGCGTGTAACTTTGTCCATCGAAGCTCATCCAAGACTTAACCACGACCATCAGCTTCCACAACAATAACAAAAGCAAAAACATGGTAGGTAATCATACACTAACGCATTACATACTGATTATGATTGCACTATTATACTCAAAACGTTACAAATAAAATATAGTTAGGCCTTGCTATACCATTTATCATACAATCAAGTAAAGATCAACACAAACCCTACCTTGGATTTGATTTGGCTTCTTTCTAGTAAATCCAAAATCATTACTTTGTGGTACAGACCAAATGAAAAGGTAATTGCATTGCCAGGTTCACTCTACACTTTACAAGTTCACACTGTAAAGTGTAGAACTGCAAAAATCGTGTAATTTTCCGAGTGAGAAATGTGTAACACCTACAAGGTATTATTATAAGTACAGAAACGAATCCAGATAGATGAGGTGAGAGGTGCCACCGACAAGGCAACAAATAGACAACTGTAATCAATCTATTATATACTTTCCTTCTACAACATCTACACTAATTTGCTAAACGGATTAAATTTTCGTTTTCTCATTACAAATGTCATCTTCAAGATAAAAGCAATTTTCGCCATTGAACCATTCATCCCTGGATTATGTTTTTATTGCTCCGTTTACTTATCCCCACCGAGCAGCAAAATTTTCCATTTTTAAATAGTTTCTTAATACGACTATGCAGATCCCTTTCTGTTAACGAACATTGAAAAAACTCGCAAATTAACTGCAGTACGATCAGTCAAAAGTTGTGAATGAGAATCATTTTGTTCAGCATAGGAAATCTTCCTTGATCCTCTTGTCTGTCTAAGCTGCGTATGATTAGATGTTATTGTCTGCCAACTGCCAGTAGAGATAGGAATGCTTGAAGATCGAATTTGCCCTCAATAACATTTATAAAGTTTATACGTATTAGTATATGCATTATCCTATTACGGTCAAGGAAAGTCCCATAAGCACTAAATTGTATTATTTAATTTTTTCCTACTTACATATTTATAGGATTTATCTGAAAGAATATAAAGATTACAAGACAAGAGTATGAAAATGGTAAAATCAGCTTCAAAAATCTGTTTTCACTTAAAGCTTCCGTTAAGATCCTTGGTTGGAGTGGCACAGTTATTTAGCTAAATAGTTTCATAACTAGGTGTAAAAAGTGTTTTGTGTTTTGATTGATTCCACCGTTTTATCTTGAGCACTTTACGAATCGGATAAGATAGAAAGGAAGAGGCTAATAAGGAAAAAGTATTTTCTGAGCAATGTAATACACGCTGAATGTAGAGCAAACTTTTAATTTTAATTCTCACATGAGGAGCATTAAGTATTTAGCATCTTAACATTTATTGGTATAATGTAGTAATTATTTTATACCTAGTATATGCATTAGTTATATATACACTCTCATTGTCAGCAGCACAGCAGTTTCTTGTAGATAATAATGTTAGCATGTTACACAGACAGTGCACCAGATAATGTGATAGTGCAACTATCACCAGCATCACAAACGATTATACACACTTTGCTGTTCCTCAGATATAAACTAAGTACATAGAGAGAAGACTAACGCTTCAGTTGCAATTTGTACATTTTTGTATTCTCTTGTTTCCCTATGTTATACATTTTTGTTGATTATGATGGATATACCAAGTTGAGATTTAGCAAGCGAAGGACAATCTTCCTTTCCCTACTCAAACCAATAGCTAAACTTATAAGCCTTAGGCACATATAACTGTTTGGACTAGCATAATGTATACAGTCATGCATCCAGGATATGAAAAACTAACAAAACTTTCGTTAAATGTATTTCTGATGCTTAATACTACAGATTACAAAGCAATTTTGCTCGATGTACCTTGTGCTTATACATTTTTCATTCACTGTTACTGAATCTTTGCAGTAGCAATAGATTTAGACTAATAAGTATAGGTATACTATTGTTAGTAATATTTTCGCAAGAATGCTTTTCACTCGGGTGTTACACATCGAATTAGTAAGTAAGGTAAGTAGCTATTAATTGATAAATTGTACGATAGGAAAGACAATTTTTGGACTCAGAAAACATGAAAATATAACGTCGGATACGCATAGAGCAATCTGAAGATGAGAGCGAAATATTTTGCGATGGTGACTCTTGATTAGCATTAGTGTATGTTGTGATTACGATGGAATTATAGCCGCATAATTGGGTTAATAGTGAAATTCATATCGGATATGATCATCTTCTTAGTAAGTGCTGCATATAATCTGTTCGTTTATTGTATCTACTATAGTATCAGTGTACAAAGTACAGTACAAGAGAGGAAAATGAAACGGTAGCTATGTATGTACACATTTAGTGTGTCTGCCAATGTAGAATGAAGAAATACGTAAGTATACTTATTGTTAGCTGTCTTTTAAACCACAAGTACAATTAAAGTTACAAGACCTTTTCGCATCTGCAGATTTCCTACGTGCACTTTGCCCTAGGACATCAATGGCATTTCCACTGTGCACCACTTAGGTATCACAGGAATTACTTGCCATTATTATCTTCAGCAGGATACCATATCACATTCGGCTTGATACATCAATAGCAAATTTTATTTAGCCATCTCACAGCTTAGCTCCCTTCTGATAAGCTTGTCAATACTTTTATACATTAGTTTATATATCAAGTTTCTAATTTTAGAAATCTATAGATACTATATGCAATATGCGTTGGAGAGGAAACATCCTTGTCTTAGTGTGAGATGTTCTAGTTATTACAAATGATCACAATCCAATAGTCCTGTCCTACCCAATCCATAAACGGAAGAACAGCATACCATAGTAGATCCAATTGCCAATGGACCAATCAATATGTCCCTATAAGTACTTTAGATTATACAAATAATAAAAATAGTACTGTCTGTACCGATGTCTGTGCTAATAACTAATAAAACGTGTAGCTCATTTCGTTGAACAACAAGATGAGTGAAATCATTCTCTGATTATATAGAAATTGTTTGTATTCACGCTAATTAATAGCATGTACATTGTATACAAGTAGGTATATAACTTCGAAATTTTCTTCTCTAGTTAAGTCGATCATTCTGCTAAGTACAACAGAAGAGTAGTCAGACTATTCACATGTTAACGTTAGCATAACGAAATTATTTTCTTTTGGGTAATTAAATGTACGGATTTAATTGTATTATGACTTATTAGCTACAACATACCTTTGGCTTATACATTTATAGTGTGCCCATTATAAAAATTGGTACTCAATTCATCATCTGTATAAAGCAAATTAAAGATATAGTGGAATATAGTGGAATATGACATATGGAATGCATATACTAAAGTATACAAGCATGGTGTGTATTATTTCGTACGTTTCTTGTTTATTTAATTTACTTTTTGTTGATTGCGCACATAATAAAACCAATTGATTATTATTATAGCTAGTTGGTGCTATCGGAAAATCAGAATGAAAGTTCATCACATGCAGCTCAAAACGAACTAAAGACTCAGTTTTATACATTTATACTCTCTACTATGATTTTATTAGTTTATTACAAGTTCATTTCTGCATTTGTAATTTTTTTTGTACTTTGATCATTGTGTTAGTTTGTCTCGTCCTGAAGCGAAACATATATAGAAACCTAAACTCATTCAAAAACTAATAGTGTGTGATTGATGTGACAGTTTTATAGGGAATTTAAAAAGTGATTGGCTAACTTAACAACATTACAATTACTACTACAATTGCTGTAAAACATGGAAAAGTTGTCAGATCTACTAGAATCGATTTGTAATATTTCTTAAGTACCTATTTACCGTAATGAATCTAACATTTTGTAAATGAATATAGCTGGCAAGTCTTCTTTATGAAAGCTAGGCATTTGCACTAGAATATTAAATATACTACCAGAAAATATTCTACAGCCTTACACAAAATATTCACTAGATAATTTTATTCCATTGCACATAATAAATAGGTGACATATGCGATGCGTAGTGTAGGAAGTTAATTGCCGTCCGAGTGTACTCTGATTATGTTTGGTAGGTTATCTACTATCAGCTGCATTAACTTTATACTTGTTATAATCACCATTGAAATTCAAC
>JABASH010005781.1:0-11533 GCA_019776445.1 Tomocerus maximus | reverse complement strand
CGTGGTAAAAGAGGGTTCTGAAAGTGCAAAAAACGTGTCTTCGTCGTCAGTGGAAGTTCCTTAGCTAAGCCGCTAAGGGTAATGTTTATTTCTCAATGCATTGCTAATAAACTATATACTGGGAAATCAACTTTTTGTTGTCAGTTGAAAAGGCGAGTTTAAATGATGCGACTGGCGAGGCAAAAAACAGAGCCGTTGGGTTGGGTGGATGAACTAACCTGTGCGACGCACTGAGGCCCGAGTGCGAAATTCGTAGTGCAATAACAGCCTTCAAAAAGTTTTTTAATTTTGCAAATTATTTGCAAATTAAATGCCTTAAAATAGTTTTTAAGTAGTGCAGTTAAATTTATTAATTGCATAGTAAATTGTAGTTAGTGTAGTTTTTCAGAGGTTACATTTTTGTAATATTAGTCTGTGTCTCTCTCCCTGTTTACCGCTGAAGGGAAATTTGAATCTGGAGGATGGAGGAATTCCGCTCTAATTTGCTACTTTTGCTGCATAATCGATACCCGCAGGTTGGTTTTTGACAAAATTAAAATTTGCACAAACCATAAATATGTTCGCAAATATGCTATGTATTTTTTTATGTTCTTTTACTGTATTATGATTGTTTGAGAAATGAATGCAGTCGAGAATCGGAGCTAACAGATTTGACGTTTTCTTTCGTTTCTGTTTTCTGAATTGGAGAATTTTTTTGGCTCTGCTAAATATACTTCTTTAGTAAAATTACTCATAATATATGCTATATTAAAACAACTTTTGGATTGCATGTTCCAAAACCACAGTAATATACTTATATGAGTTACGATAATTTGGATTGAGAAACAGTATAAAATTGTTGCACCTGGATGTAGTTATACATAAAAGAAAATTACTTTATTGTTCACGTTAAATGAACAGACAAAAACCGTGTTTAATCAAGCAACCAATAATTTAATACGTTAAAAATTGTCATTTTTTAGAGCATACGTGTTTGTCTGTTTCATCTGTCATTACTTTGAAAATCCTAAGTAGGATAAAAGTATATTTTATGTGATAGTGGAGTTTATATTTAGAGCATTAAATAATAAAGTGCTACTTACAAATGAAGTAATGATAATACATTTCTGTGCATTTTTTACAGGGTATGATGGTAAACAAATTAGCCGAAGAATATGAAAAATACTACTTAAAGCATGTAGAGCCTTATATGTTTTGTGCTGAAAGTCCGTCTTGGAGAAATGTATTTGAGAAGACGTATTTAAACAAGGATCTCCAAATATTTGAAATAAACAACTGCATTTATGTAAAGCCTACTGGGATTCGGTCGGAAGGAGAAATGGCCCTTATAGCCAAGCTGGCTAAGTATTCCCATTTTCACTATGCACAAGAATCTTTCTTTCAGGTTAGGGATTGTACTTGTTGTCAAGTGTATGGTTCCTTCCCCATGAATCATTACCCGAGTACGTCGTCAATAAGTTCTTCACAATATACTACAAATACTAGTATACAGAACCCGAGTGAAACATACCGGGCAGTACAATATGTCCAAGCACCTACAGCGGGCCTTCAAGGTGCTGCCGTTGTAGCTTCTCCAGGCTTACAAGCAACCAATTTATCTATGAATGGGGCTATTAAATATGATGGTACACGTTATGATGACCTTCGATCTTCTCGTAAGTTTATAAAAAGTTTGGGTTTATATTTGTATTCCTGTCAGTCGTTGTAATAATTGTGAAATTATTTTTTATTCAGCGGGTGATTATTATATCATGCTTCAAACTAACCAGAATATACCTACAAGATACGACCCTTTGGGCAATATAATCTCTAGCTCAATAGAGTCTCACAGAAGTCCAGAACCTCCAATAAATGCCGCCACAACAAGCCGAGTTGCATATGGTATTTTAAATGACTGAAATTTTTAATAATTTAATTTTTTCAAAGCATTAATTACATGTTGGTTAATAATTTCATAGCAAATGCACATCCCGTAGCGCCAGCAGCAGTACCTTCTTCACAACAATGGTCTGGTCGTCCAAATAATGATACACCGCCAGCACCTACCCCGCCAGCCAGCCAAACAAAAGGAAAGGGTAAAGGGAAAGGAAGAACGCCTAAAGGTATTTAAAGATATAATTCTACAAAAGCCCCAGAGATGTGAATGAGTACTAATTTTAACTTGCATTGGACTAATAGCAGCAGCAGCCCCCAAAGGAAACGCGAACAAAGGTGGTGATAAGGAATTGCATCATTGTCGTTGGGAGGGATGTAAAAAGTCTTTTCGGCGCTACAAACTGCTGGAGAATCACGAACGTCTGGCCCATCACAAAGAGGGAGATGACTCTCTAGTGTGCTCCACAGTGGGCTGCAAAATGAAATTCGAAGACAAGAAAGTTCTGCAGCACCACGAGAGTCGTTGCCTTTTGAAACCTCATCGGTGCAGCTGGGAAGGATGCGACAAAACATTTCGCACAAGTAAACTTCTCCACGGGCATATCTCAGCTGTACACCGGAAAGTGGGTCGGAATACGTTCAAGTGCACTATTCCGGGGTGCGCCCAAGCCTACCCCGATTCTACCAAGCTGAAAACCCACGAAATCCGATGTCGGTTTAGGTATGAGACGCTCATCGAGATGGAAAGTGAAAGTGTTAATAACGCCTCCTCGTCCACAAGTGACGACCAGAACAAATCAACTGTAAATTTATACATGGTGAAAAATGACGGCGGTGATCCGTGTTTTGTGCAAACTCACATTTGAAATACATTTTTACCTTACCTTAATAATGTTATATAAAATACATAATAGCCAAGCCAGCTATATATACATATTAAATCTATTATCTAATCTATATTATATTATTATATTGTATGTAAAATTCTATCTAAATAATATAAGAGCAGATCACCAACACATCAGATCAGATCACAACTGATCAGCCTAGCCTTAGTAGCCTGCCTGATCAGGATAAAAACATTTTGGTCGGATAAAATGGATTCTCCGTCGTATAATGTTAAATATAACATCTCTATATACTTTAATAATGTATTATGTATATTATATTACTTATCAGAAATGCCTTAATATAGATACATAAATAGATTCCCATAATATTCAATGTTATTATTGTCAGACTGGCGTTTATGCGTGTGAACAGATTGAATAATTTATTACATCAGGATGTTTACTCTATAGACGTACCAGTACTTTGTATTATTTTTACACACTTAAAAATGGTCTATTAAATGGCAAACTTATTCACTAGCACCATTTTACTCCTTTTGGCCAAAAAGGTAATTCCTTTTTATCATTTGCTCTCTAACAATTAATACATGACCTTTTCAGAGTTTACTTTAACCACTCACAGTTGACTGTTATGCTAGTTTCATCACATCCCTAAATTACCATATTAAGGCATATAATCTACTATATATAATTAAATATATTTATACTATTCTTAGCAATTCCAAGTTATAATAATTTTATTTTGGATTCATACTCATCAATGCTTAGTTTAGATTTTAATTCTTCCGTAGTTTTGTTCTTTCCATAGCCGACGCTGTTGAATCCATCCAACTGAAGCGAGAAGAGTTCACTCACATTTTGTAGCCTCTGCACTGCATTGGTGAAGTTGGACGAGAACATTGAACAGATGCTACAGTTTCAACTCTTTCCTTTACTTTGTGTACAGCAGCTGCTCTGTTTCTCGTTTCTCCTGCTATGCAAAATACCCACCAACCAACTTGAGTCAACCATTAGCTACGTAAAACATTTATATACGCTAACTAATAAAACTATGCGAACCTTCTCTCTCCCTGCTATGATGTTTGGTAGATAAACTAAAGCAGGCTTTGCTCGGCTTGGTTGCCTCTACGTGAAATGTTTCTACGCCGTAACCTTGAGCTTAGCGTTTTATATGCTACACTTACGCAGTTATTACATAATATGATATCATAAATGCTGTGGCTATATACAACTGGTTCTGTACACCAAGCCTGGCATAACTTCCCTCTCCATAATATCATATCAAGCATTTTATTTTATAATAACCCCACATTAATCGTGGCCAGCATTACTCATGCCATCATCCTAACCCTATCCCTGATGCTAGACAACTAACTACCATAGGAGGACTCAGACCCAAACCAAAACCATCCACTTTTAGAACAATAAATTGCATGTAGACCTGAAATTATAATTATGCCCACAATTCTCAGCATCCACGAATATCCAATCTCCTTCCTCTTTTATTGCTGTTCAAGAATTTTAAATTATAATGTTCTTTCCAAAATAAGTATGTTCATCCCAACATTTCAAAGTCTGGATTTTTACCGACAACGAATTGAATGCTAGACTTAGTTTATTCTGGGTACATTTTATGATTTTGTGTTACACTCTATTGCTACCCGACGAATAACGGAGAAAAAGTTCTAAAAAAATTACCACGTACTTACACAATTGATGAATGTGTATATGAATTACCATATAATATGGTAACAAAAACAAAAACAAAAAATAACTTCTGTAATTTTTATGTGATTCATAACAGAGTCCTGACTCCGGACAGCCTAGGTAGTTAAATATACAAAATAATTATTAATTATAGTATTATGAAACAGAAAGGCAAAGAAAAAAGTATTCGAAAATAGAGGGTCAATTTAATATCGCATGTAACTTTGATATTAAATTGTTTGTTGAGTTTTTGCTAGCCTTTGAAAAAGTTAGCTTAAGATCTATTTTGACTTCGTCAAAAAAGTCTGGAAGATTTCTGAGTAAATTAATGAGTATAAATATTAGTATATTGTTTGGTATGTGGGTGGGCTACATGCATTCAAATTATACCCAAACACAAAATGTCTCATGAAAATGAATGATAATGATATAATGAAGTATTTAGTTTCCTTTTGTGTCAATATTTGATTTGATTGCTTCTGAAAAAGGAATGATTGCAGTATGATAAGTAGAATATAAAGAATTTTTTGTTTTTACTACAATCTCGCATTTCTGACACCTTTTCGTAGCTGGCAACTTCATTGCAAAGGTGTGTTTAGATATATGCATCCCACTCCCACTTATAAGTAATACGATTATATCAATAATACCATACCAATATTTAAAAATAATATAGATGAAATGAGTGATCTAAATTCAAAGGCTAACTGAGCAGGACGTATAGAGTTTTAGATTCTAATAATAATTTTTGTCCTTATCGGTAGCATACATCGGAAATGTGGAGTAATAAGGTAATTATAACTTCCTTCCTCTTTTTTGCTGTTCGGATACACTTTAGAAAAAACATCGGAGACATTTTGCTTCAGACAGGAAAGACCATAGTGTAGTAGACAAGAATATTAAAATGGAATCTACTCATATATAAGTATAGATATTCCCTACTAAACATAGCACTCTCTATATGGTATTTCGCTCTAATATCCGTTTATCAAATTAATTCTTGCATCGCGTGACTTCCCTTCTTATCTTAATAACCCTAAATACAGCTCGAGCGATCTATCTCAAATAATGCCCATAATAAGCATCTTAAAAGAGAAAACCGTTTTAATTCATGGCTCTAATGAACGCTAGCATATTACTTGTTTTAAAAAATTGGAGTTGAAGCTGGGTGTTGGGCGAGCTCTATACTTTCGTTTTCAGCTTCAACATAAGATTATCCGCCAAAAGACACATCTTATAGTAGGAAAACTGATAAAATTACTTCTATTTTTAGTACTGATAATTGAATTGGTACATTCCTCACCGAAAATATTGAAAACCTAAAATGCTACAGATGCAATGTCTTAATAGTTGTTTCCTGTAGCTAGAAATAACGATAAGAGTTTATGATTATCTCAGACCATACAGATAGCAATATTTATGAAGTTATTGCAAGGGACACTTGAGACTTATTTCAACTTCACATTTTATGCATTTAGTATACTTAATATTATGTTCAAGCGTTTATATGTATACTTATTTTTACATTTAAGTTCTTCGTTCTTTAAATACCAGACTCCGTTACTTAATTGCTACATTAACCATATGTACCGTTCATTTGTCCTTACTTGTACTGGATGCCTGTGTACTCATTACATAGGGAATTATCTTGATACGGAGAATGATAATTATTCAGAGAACCAATTTTGATCAAAAAAAATCGGTAGAAATATATCCATAATAATATATGGGGAACTATAAGTAATACAGTATTGGTTTATTTTAATTAGCCTAATCATTTTTACAGTAAATTAAATAAATAGGTAACTATCTAAACTGACGGATGACTGGCTGAAAAGAATCTTTCATAAAAAATGTGTCAATCATTCGGTGCACCAGTCCACACCTTCAGTTTGAGATGTATGGAAATATATCCATTGCATTAATGGTCTCAAATCCGTGTAAACTCCTGGACTATCTAAATGAATATTTAAATAAATAATAGTTAATTATTTTTTCTATTTATTTTACTATATTAGAGCAGGGAACTGTAGCAGAGTACCTTTTTTTGCACACCCTGAGGCGTCTCCCCAAGAGTTGATTCCAATCTGAAGATACATTTTGTTGGCCTTGTGGATAAATAATGGTGAACCAGAATCCCCTTGACACGAGTCTCGACCACCTGCACAAAATGATATTATAGACAATTATTTTAACTTTTAATGTCCCTGCCTTAATCAGTATATATAAGCTAAGGATGGCAATACCTTCGAGAAATCCAGCACAAAGCATTCTTTCTGTCAACTCATCTTCTTCGGGCAATAGCTTCTTGCATTTAGAATAAGGTATTACTGGCATATCATTCAATTTTAGGGGCAATCTACTGTAAGCTCCAGATTTTTCAAATGGCTTTCCCCAGCCTGCAATATTAGATGAGACATTCACATAAGGGTCGTTGTCCAAGTCATAGGAATCGTTAATTGTCCTATGTTCGGGAAGACACACGGGAACTGCACCCGAATCAATAAAGCTTATTTTCCGATCCAGCTTCAGTAAGACTATGTCCCCATCCAAACGTTCAGAAGTAAAAAGCGGATGAAATATTTTCTCAACTATTCGGTATCTTGTAGTATTTTCATCTTTATCTGATTTGTCGTCCAGAAAATAACCCGGAATTTTCTCTAAAAATTGTTTCGTTGGAAATTCTCCTATAGTAAAAGTCATAGCCATTAGCCGAGCGTGAACTAAAATATCGTAATGTGCTGTCGTTTCCACATCATCTTCAATGAAACAATGAGCTGCACTTTAAAATGTCAATAAAGTTTATAGTTTATCAACTCAGTCATAAGGTATATCTGACTACTAGAAAAATTAAATTAATCTTCACTAGGTTAAATTAAATTAAAGTTTCCAACTGACCTTAGCACAAACTGACTATTGATTATGCTCCCTCCACATCGTATAGCCCTCGTATCTTTGTTGACAATCGGGACTAAGAAAGGGTATTCGTTTATCACCATTTCCGTGCCACCGACAATCCTACCCTTTTTTCGGTTATGCCTTCCCTGCTTGACTCCCTTCTTCTTAATAGTACCATCAACTTTACTGACTAAAGTACGAGTCCCGCATTTGCAAGTGGCATCGAATTGCTTTTTATTTCCATCAGAATTTTTAATTTCCATTGTTTTTGGAATATCATAAGTATCCATGCATTTGACATAGCAGGAGATACCCTCATGAAGTTTAGGATTCGGTGCTAATGAACCACTGTGGAATGTAAGGAAAAGATCTTGGCCACCCTGAGATGCTTTTAGTAGAGGGACTGTGTCTTGGCCACAAAATAAAACAGACCCTCCCAGACCATCTTCTAGTTTAATGTAATCCGTTTCGCACAATTCCCGAGTTCTTCCTCTTAAGCTTAATGGCTTGTAGCAACTAAAAATTGAAGTACATTTTCGAGACCCTTTGAAAGTCATGACGCAATTCATATCTTCGTTGTAAGTTTTTTCAGGTCGATCAAAATTTAATGTGGTGATGTTGACCACTCCAACCTTTTCTACATCCCATCCTTTCGAGAAACAAATTTCATCTTCTGGTTCACTGCCAGGTTCATGAGATCCTATTTCAAAATTTTGGAGAGACTTATTGGGTGAATGCATCCCTTGATTATCCAAAGGCTGTGATGATTTACTTTCCATTTTATTTGAAAAACTTAATTTACTTCCCATGTCTGGAAACAACGATGTATCAATTTCGGGTTTTTTGGCAAGTTCTGATGAATTTGTGTCGATATATTTTGGATGCTCTGACGTTTTTAAATGCTCGGGTGATTTAGTTTCTATATTATTTGCATAGTTTATAGATTTTGAGGAATTAGACTGAATATTTGTAGGTTCTAATTCATCAGCTTCAGAGTGGTGTGAATTATGAGAATTTGGAAATAGGTTCTTCACCACTCTGTCAATTTCAGCTTGAGACTCATTTGCTCCCATTAATTCTGGATATTCGAATGATTTCCTTTCGTTATTTTCTGAAGGCTTTGAAGATTCATTTCCTTTATTTTCTGAATGGTTCCTTCCTTCAATTACTGCACTCTTGTATGAAATCACTTCGTCTTCGTTACTTATATTAAGTGTTGATGAGACCCTTCCACCTAGTAATGGAGGCATTGATGAAATTGTTCCACTATTTACTAGAGATTTTGGTGATATTGTTCCCCTACTATTTACTAGAGGTTTTGGTGATATTGTTCCACTACTATTTACTAGAGATTTTGGTGATATTGTTCCCCTACTATTTACTAGAGGTTTTGCATTACTAACTGTAGGTTTTGAAATTATTCCATTGCTTAATGGATGTTGTGGTGAAATTGTTCGTCCATTGACGATTGATTTTCCTTTGTTTCCTGACTTGTCCTTCTGAACCCCCTAATATTCAATATCCAATTATCCAATACACATAATAAATAAAAGTCAATCATTTGTTTTTGTATATCATTTTCTAATGTTTTTCGAAATCTTTTTAGCATTGAAATCCTACACCTACAACCTACTTTCTAGTATTACGTAATTTACTGGGATTTTTTCGAAATTTCATATCTTTTTTGTGAATAGTGGACAGGTGAACACATAGTTTGGAAAATTCATGAGAGTTAGAAATCTACTCATTTCCGACATTTATTTCAAGAAAAGAGTATCAAAGGGATTTTTTGGTGATCGAAATAATAATATATTAATTTTATTTACTAAATCATCAATATTAAGATTTCAGAAGGATTATTAAATGTCACAACCTCCTACTTGAAATGCACTACTTATGCATGGTTCGGCCCCAAGGAACCAAAAAGAGATTCATAAAAAAGATAATAGAAATTTTATAAAAAGATTAAAATGGTGCAGTTGAAAATATAAACTTTGTCAGTTTGATGTTTGTCATTGTTATTTTAATACAAATTGACTTTAATTTTAATACTTTAATTTTAATACTAATATAATTTTAATACGAATTTCATGTAAAATTCACTAGTTCAGAAAGTTATTCGCTCCGTTTGCTTTCTCTTTACCCAAAGGTAAATACAAATTCTTTACTAATAATTGTTTCGTCAACACAATCAGTAGAAACAAAGATGCGTTAACTGTTCTGCTCCTTTTTACTTGAAATTAAAACTGCAAATTTGCATTGTATTCAATATAATTGTCCATTAAGGACAATAAAATCGAAGATAAAATATGGACAGATTGATAAAACATCAAAGTAGAAGAGTCATGCATCATTCGTATGCACGGGAAACTTCAACATTATTTATGTATTAAACCATAATAATTCCTTTGCTGTTCTTAGTTTAAAATTAAAAAAATAGAATAAATATTTTGGAGAATACACATCAGAAATCATAAATGACCAACACTTACACCAGGAACATCAACACCAGATGATTGATTTTGTGTACACTCCACAAACGACAGCGAAATAATAATATAAAAAACAAAGGCAGAGTAAGTAGGATACCATAATTGCACTAATTCGTGAGGCAAAAAGCACACTAATGTACCAAAGGCCCAACCGGGGACGGGGATAGTTATTCAGTAATTAATATTATATTTTTTAATCAGTAAGTACGAACTAGTAACAAACAGTTTATGATGATTAGTAATTAGCCAATAGTAGGTTAAATAAATAAATATATTTTCATTGTGCCTTTAAGTGGCTTAATTGTCCATTGTCTGTGACTAGGATCATGAATTATATGAAACTGCGATGCTAAATGGAAATGAATTCATAGTAGTGTATAGTGGTGGATATTTTTTACTGATTACCTATTTAAATGTCATTCCGGAAATTGAAGCTTAATTGTCTCGCCTAATAAATATTAGGATATTAGATTTAGAACACGTACAATGCGATTTGTATTTTTTTAATTTAACATAAAAATCCACGTTGGTTTCGTTTCTAGATATTGAATTAAAATATTCCAGCGTCCCACTTCCCAGCCCACCATTCCCACTTCCCATCCCAGTTACCATTTCTCCGAAGCATTAAATAATTTTGGCACTCTATGTCGTCACAGATTATTACCCGAAAATGTAAAATCATTTTGGGAGCATTAAAAATAATGTTGATGGTTGGTAGATTATTCTTTGAAATTGATGATACAAATTTTTTTATTCATTTTAATTACGTTTTTTGAATTGAATTTTTAAATGTAATTTTCTAAAATCCTGCTAAAAAATAAAACTTTAATGCACGGAAATTNATTTTTAAATGTAATTTTCTAAAATCCTGCTAAAAAATAAAACTTTAATGCACGGAAATTGTTCCTTGCCTAGAGCGCGGTTTTCAAACCCTGAGGGATTTTTATCGTAGTGTTTTATTTCGGTTAAATTAAACTGAAAAAAGGACAGATTTTGCAAAAAGTCAATGCTTGAATATTTGCTAACAAGTAATGTAGTAGCATTGTCATCAAGAGTTGTTTTGTTGTCAGATAATTCCTATTTTTCTGCCAACCAAAAATGTTTGACGAATTCAGGTCCAATCTTTTGCTTCTTCTTCACTGCAAACATCCTGATGTAAGAATAACAATTCTTATAACCGAAATTACAAAAAAGGCCATAATTCATATTAAATTATAATTTTGTAGCGCAAAAGTATTATAATAAGGCTATATTTTATCTTCATTTTTCTAGGGCATGATGCTGGATCGCCTTGAATCAGAATATTTAAAATATTTCTATCAGACAGTACGACCATATATGTTTTATATTGAAGCGACAGACTGGCTGAAAGTTATGACGGAAACTCCTTTGAGAAATGACACCAAGATCTGGGAAAATAACAAGGAGATGTACATAAAATCCGTGATTTCCAGATCGGAATCGGAAATGAAACTGATTGCCAAATTGGCTAAGTATTCTCATTTTCAATTTGCTCAGAGTTCTCATTTCCATCTGGATAGCTGCACTTGCTGTTCACTTCCCCTGCCCCTCTCCATTTCTACAAAACCATATGGAGAAGTGTTCGAACCCACTGGGGTATCAGAAGCGTCGTGTCATGCAAAAGAAATAGAGTTGGAAGACGAACATCTGGATCGGGGATGCTTCATGGGTGTCATTGCCAGTAATGAC
>JABASH010005780.1:0-11534 GCA_019776445.1 Tomocerus maximus | reverse complement strand
ATGTAAATGCATGAATGTGTTTGAGTTAGTAAAGACTTTTTCGTGTTAATACTACACTAAAATTACATTAAACTGGTGAAACTCTGTGAAACTATTACCTGCATCCTAAGAATAACAAATTAATATAAATTCAATCCGAGAAAATTAACATATCGAGGTGTGCATTGTGTACTTTACCTTAAATCTCACTTGCTATTTTAAGTGATCGATTTTTCTACACTCCTTTAAGAATTCATTGCAAATAAAATCATTACTGTAGGCACCGTAAATCAAAAGTTATAAACCTAAGTCTATTCCTATGTCATGTAAAATAGGCCTTCAATTTTTAGGTTCGTGTAAGCGATTGAGACTTCGGATGGCCATCATAAGTTGTCAAACCAAGTAAAATATGTTCAAGATTCGATTGAAAATCGAAATATTGCTGCAGGTATCGCAGATAAAAAGTTATCAGTCCAAATGTCTGCCTACTTTGCAATGCAAATCATCACCCATTTGGAGTTGGGGGATGAATTCTGACTCAGTGTGACGTCACATTCCGTTGCCAAGTCGAAAGTAGCGATCTGTCCGAACCTTCCCACTATATAGCCCTTGCTCTCTTACATGCACAGTCATAAGTTTCCATTAGTAACTACTTATAGCATGACAAGGAAGAACAAATGGACCAGAAAGTCCGAATTATTTTCGAACTTGTGTGGATGCTGAGGTTGAGACTGTCTTCCATAAGTAAATTATATTATATTATAGGTTATATATCTAATAACTGATTTGAGTACATTTATTACAGGTTCCTTGCTGTCCTTGTTCTTGCTGTAAATACATATTTTCCGTACAAAGTAAATGAAACGGTACTGCTCTAATAGAGAAATAGACCGAGAATATAGATATCAGAAACGATTTACCGATAATTTATTTTTGCTATTGTTTGTACATTTCGTTGGAAAATTTGGGAAAATAGGTACAACTATTGTAAGATAAGACAATAAGATAGTTTTTATTCATGTATAAAGTAATTAGTTAGACGCTGCAACTTTTTCACTTGCTACTGAAGGGGACATATAAGCTTCCATCGGAGGACAAGTGCAAACTAGATTTTTGTCGCCGTAAATATCATCTATCCTGTTAACAGTTGGCCATAATTTGGTATCCGGTCGTACAAATGGCTGCAAGAGGAATAAATTCAAAATTCAGAATATGTAAATGAGGCAGAGAAACAAAAAGAATAAAAAAAGTTATAGTAAAAGTTAAAATTATACTCACAGCAGGAAAAGCTGCTAATTCACGACTGTAAGGTCGATTCCAGTCAGATCCCATAACTTGAAACTGTGTATGCGGTGACATTTTAAGTGGATTTACGCCAATATCCATTCGACCTTCTGCAATATCCGCTATTTCTTGTCTGATATCTACAAAAGTGTGGAAATCATGTAGGAATTATTTTTAAACACATCTCATTTTATATTTGTCTCATGTCAAACAGATTGTCTCGAATTGTCTTTGTATTTGAGGCAACCAAAGTTAACCATACATCATATACAGAGAAATGGTCATAATAGTTCATGCACAAATTATAGTTCAACTTGGAAAAAATTGAAATCTGGACAAATGAGATTGGGTTCAGCGTGTAAGGGTTATAAATCCAGTGAATACACAGAAATGAAGAATAAATGGTAAAGTATCTTACAGATGAGAGCATCACAGAATCTGTCCAGTTCTCCTTTGTCTTCTGACTCAGTGGGTTCAATCATCAGGGATCCAGCAACAGGCCATGACATGGTTGGAGCATGAAAACCATAGTCCATCAGTCTCTTTGCAATATCAACAGCTTCAATGTTAGCAGTTTTCTTGAAATCCTTAACGTCAATAATAAACTCATGAGCAACGAGACCCTGTTTTCCTTTGTGTAGTGTCTTGTAATGATTGTCCAGACGTCTAGACATGTAATTTGCATTTAGGATCGCAACTTGTGTGGCTCTTTTCAATCCTTTAGCGCCCATCATCTATGACAGCAGTTAAAGATTATTTTAATTGTTCTTCCCAGATTAATTTTCAATATGTATCTGAAAGTAACCTTGATATAAGCCCAAGAAATAGGTAAGATAGCTGAAGAGCCAAATGGGGCAGCACTGACAGCTCCAAAAGATTTTGACATCTTTCCCATTGAAGCTAATGGGTTGACGACCACGTGAGATGGAAGAAAAGGAGCTAAATGAGCTTTTACCCCGATTGGTCCCATTCCAGGGCCACCTCCTCCTACAGAGGCAAATCAGTTTTGAAAAAAACTATGTGATATACTTATTAAATGTATGACATTGAAAATAATTACAAACCGTGTGGAATGCAGAAGGTCTTGTGAAGATTTAAGTGAGAAACATCAGAGCCATAATCTCCAGGACGGCATACACCTACCTGGGCATTCATGTTGGCCCCATCCAAATAAACTTGACCTAGAGTGTGCGACAAAATTGATAAGATTCATTACAAACTGTTGCAATCGTTGTCTTAAAACAATCGAAAACTATGTATATTTGAAGTTTGAATGATTTTAGGATTCTATAACAAGTTAATAAATAGGTTACACGTGGCTGACCTCCTGCGTCGTGTATCATCTGACAGACGTCGGCCACATTCTCCTCAAAGACACCATTCGTGGAAGGATACGTAATCATTAAGCATGCCAATTCACTCTTATGCTTTTCAATCTTAGCTTGCAAATGCTTGATGTCAATGGATCCATCTTTACACACATTTATTGGTTCCACTTTCATTCCTGCCATTTGGGCCGAGGCTGGATTTGTTCCGTGAGCTGAGACTGGGATCAAGCACACGTTTCGATGACCTTCACCTTTGGCTTCTAAATAAGATTTTATTGCACGCAATCCAGCGTATTCTCCCTGAGCTCCGCTGGAATTTTCAGAACATTTTCATCAATTAGTATCGAATGTAGTATTTAGGTTCTTATCAGGTTTAGGAAACGAAAGTGGCTAATAAATGTAACATTCCACCACAATTCCCTGTTGTCTAACCGCTTCCGCATAGAATTCTTAGAACGGTTATACTCACCTGTTTGGCTGGAAAGAAATTTTTTCGTATCCAGTAATCTCACAAAGATCTCTTTCGAGTTGCTCGAAAAGTTCTCTATAGCCTAATGCTTGATCTATTGGAACGAAAGGATGAATATCAGTAAAATGGCGGAAGCTGCAAGGCATCATCTCGGTTGTGCTGTTCAACTTCATAGTACAAGAACCCTATATTTGTTAAACAAAGGCAATCAAGATATTGTCATTAGTTATCTTGCCGGAAGGATATCTGTTTTGCTATAGTAGTTATTTGTTCGGAGCGAAAATATCTTACAAGAGGAATCATGGAATGCACTAGCGATATATCTTTGTTTTCCAATGTTTTCATGTAGCGAACAATTCTTGTTTCGGACTGATGGGAATTAAAAACGGGATGCGTAAGAAAAGGAGTTGTTCGTCTGAATTCCGAATTGTGAAGACTACCCTCCAGAGTTTCCACGTTGTCGACCAATAGAGTTAGCTAGTAAAAGCGTAAGAAATCATGAAATCAGTATCTATTTTCATCACATTTTAAAAATTTGTCCTAATGCAAATGTACCTTTTCTAAATTGGTTTTTCCACCGAAAATCCACAATAAATCGTCAACATCTCCTTCTGTTACTGTTTCATCCAAAGCGACACCAATCTTTAAGAATCCCAACAATTACCTTTTGTACATAGTTTCACACATAATATTTGGAGCAATTTTCTAAGAGAATTAACTTACGGTTCCGTCAGTAAAATATCTCAAATTGATTTCCCTCTGCTTAGCTCTATGTCTAATTTCACTCTGAGCCATTGCTGGACTGACACGGAGGGTATCGAAGAAGAATTTATTTTCCACGACATTTCCCATATCTCTTAAGCCTTTGGCGAGTACTAAAGTAGCTGCATGAACTCTTTTTGCAATTCCTTGCAATCCATTGGGTCCATGATAAACTGCGAACATCGCCGACATATTGGCAAGAAGAGCTTGAGCAGTACAAATATTGCTCGTAGCTTTGTCCCTCCGAATGTGTTGTTCTCGAGTTTGAAGAGCCAACCGTAATGCTTCTTTTCCATTAGCATCTCTGTATTGATAAAAACAATGTTCAGAGACAATATTATGGATTTAAAAGCCAAAAATCCATTACCTTGTAACTCCGATCATCCGACCAGGTATTAATCTCGTTAGGGAACTACGACAAGCGAAAAATCCCGCATGAGGTCCACCGTACCCCAAAGGTACTCCAAAACGCTGGCTAGTTCCAACTGCCATATCAACATCGAATTCTCCTGGAGGTCTCAGTACAGTTAGGGCTAGCAAATCCGTTGCACAACATACCAATGTCTGCATCAAAGATAATTTGTTTTAAATACAATTTTAAACTCTAATATTGAAAATGATGATCTATAACTTACTCCATTAGTATGCGCATTGTGGACAATTTCACTGAAGTCAAGAATGTTCCCTTCTGTATCTGGGTATTGAAAAATGACACCAGAAATATCCCGGTTGGAGAAATCGAATTTGCTCAATTCTCCTAAGATGATTTCCATTCCAATGGAATGTGCTCTCGTTTCAACCACACTAATTGTTTGGGGATGGAGTTTATCCGACAGGAAGAACTTTCTCCGTTTGTTTTGTCTGATTATATATAAACAGCGAATTAATTCCTCTATTATCACTAACTAAATTATAATTAGCATTCATTCTTGAATATATTCACCTGTAACAAAGTCCCATAGCTTCAGCAGCAGCAGTACCCTCATCAAGCAAAGATGCATTTGCAACAGGTAGCCCTGTCAAATCTGTTACCATTGTTTGGTAATTCAGAAGACCCTCTAGTCTGCCTTGGGCAATTTCTGGCTGGTAAGGAGTATATTGTGTTGTCCTAAATAAACAAATTTTCCATGTAAATACTTAAAAGTATTCTTTAATAACTCAACGCAGTATTTTTCCATCGAAAGCAACATTGTTTCTTCTTAGTTGTTCGACAACAAGATAAAGTTATAATAATGTATTTTGTAATAGTAAGCTATGCATATCAAGAGCAGTCAAGAAACAGCCATACCATCCAGGATTTTCAAAAACATTTCTCATGATAGTGTGTGGGACGACACAGTTATAGTATCCCATCCCAAGGAAACTTCTCCATATTTTGTTTTTCTCGGCAATGCCACGAATTCTGGTGATTAACTCATGTTCATCTAAATACGCAATATTAATACATAAAATCTTTGAACTACTAAACTACTACCCTGTATGTTTCAATCTTATCTGTGAAGTTCAAATATTAAATGTCATAATGTGAATATTTTATGTATTTAGCAAACCACTTTCTTACATAACCATCCAACAATTTGAGTAATCTACTCTGCGCATATACTACTACATGCATTAATCAATTTCAAGATACATTTAGCTGGTTTGATCCAGTTTTCTCCAAAAAGTGAACTAACTCAAGTTGAGGTTAGGTAAGGGTTATCCTTTACGTAATGCATGCACTATGCTTTTGTAAAATTATTTACTGACTCTTCTTGTATAATACTTTAAATAATATCTCCACCTATACAAAATTTAGAAAATTTATCTCAGAAAAGACTCTGAGTGACAAGGGAAGATAAAAATACAGCACACTATGTACATTTTACATGGCATTAATTATTATATCACTCGCATATATCATAGACAGAAGTAGTTATACTTACCATAGCATTCTTCCAGAACCAAATCCCTTCCTAACCGAATATTCGCCGGAACTGCTTTCTCAATCATTTCATCCAGAGTCTGTAAAGTCATTTCAACAATTAAACATCATACTGAATTCATTTATCACATATCTACCGAAATGTAAATATGATTTTTATTTTCAATTGCAAACATTTACAAGAAGGGCCCTCAATTTTAACACTTTAGGTTGTAGAAATGCAAATATTGTACATCTGTTACAGGATATTTAAACTCCTAGGACATATGCATACGTCCTAGGATTTTTGTATTTTCAAAGGTCAGAATTGTCAATTTTATTGAACATGACTCCATTTAAAAGAACCAAATGATAACCAAAGTCTACTTTAGATGTTACTTAAAAGTAGAAAGTTAAAATTGCCTTGTATCCCAGATAAGCAAGCATTTGATCCCGATCGCTTTCTCGGGGTCCGATGTGTCTGGATGCGAATTCCTCCCGTCCTGGGATTAATTTTTTTGGTCTTAACTCCGTCGTTGCACCCGTGCCCGTGGTGTAAGAGCATTGTTGTTGCCTGCTTAAAGCCACTGCAAGAACTCGTTTCTGGTAATGAGCCTTCAACAGGCAATTCTTAGCCACTCGAGTGAACATTTTGACTCTCTGAAAGTCTGGAGCAAACTGCTGGACTATTTGATTAGAAAATAAAGATATCTACTTCAAGTCGAATGATGTCACTGTCATGGAGGAGCATGGCCTTTACTAACTTGTCCCATTTCTTCACATTTCTGTATAGTATCTTGTCTTGGTTGGGTGTTATATGACATTTGGTGGTGTAGTGATGGTTGGTTAGTAGGTAACGTGATTTTCATGGATCAGAAATGCATACTTTACTAACTTACATACATATAATGTACATACAACTTTTAAGCTTTTTCTCAGGGAATTTCTCATTTATACAGACATTATAAGTAAGAATGACAGATAAAGAATCTGTGACTGTAGTCAGTTTCAGTGTTGGTATTTATAAGTACCCCAGGAATAGCAACAGGTAATGTATGACTAAATCATTTTCCCTTTCCAACCTAAGGGTCAAAATGGCCCACCACAAGAAAGAAAAATAATTTTTGTAACTCGAGTTGCACAGGGAATGAAAACTTGCAACCTTACAGACACAAATAATTGTTTACTTGCATCAAAATAGCTTGGACTATTATATGATACGTATAGATATGTTGATTTATATGTAATATGCAACTGTAGTTCGTTGAATAAACAAATAAAATATGTTTTGTCTTATTCTGAAAACCTGCTAGCAGACAGCCTAAACTATTTTTAGCATAATTCTCCTAATCACTAGCATATCCACATGAAATATAAGGAAAATAAGTAATGCTTTTGTACGTGTTAATTATCTGTAGTCTATACTACATGGGAGCTTTAATATTTTAAGATAACAGCAATATGACCTGGCTGAACAAAACCAATGACTCATTGCTCAAAGATTCAATAAGCCAGCAATATCTTAAGTCTTCTGACAAAGATAGTAATCAATCAAATATTATATGGCCTGTAATGTGCTTAACTTGTGCTGCTACAAGTAAATTCTTAATATAAGTATGAACAGAGACTTGAATGTGCTTGTCAGTTGAGCAAAAACTAACTTAAGATCTAAATGATATTTCTATCAATATTAACAGAATAATCCTGTCTTAAATAAATCAATTTGCACTTTCACATAGAGTTGATTAGGTTTTTGAAAAAAGAATCGTACGTTCTTATGAATGAATGCATTTGCGCATGAACCCCATTATTTTATCTCTATGTACGTGACACTTATTAGACTAGCAGGCATTAATTCCCATTGCGTAATCAATGATGGCCTTTGACCTCTATGCTTAAATGCCGTAAGATGTCCAGTGCTGTTTAGTTAATCTGACTCTAAGTTCACAATGTCTCAAGCGTGCGTCATGTTGAACAGATTGAGTTCACATTGAAACACGCAGAGAATGGACAAAACATGACGAAGAATCTTTGTGAAGAAATGACAGTAATCTCAAAAGTAAGATTACGTTCCATTTTATCCGGTCACTGCGGAATTAAGTAATGTTTGGAAAAATCGAAGCAGTAATTACTTTCACATACTTTTATCAAACAGGCTCAACTTACAGTCCCTGCCTATGCCTTGAACTTAATTTACAGTTAAAGCTTATCAAAACGAGCAGACTACTATAATGGTGGTGTGTTTGTGTGTGAAAAATAATCTAAATGGTATAATAATTTTATACAGACAAGAGCAGACAGATAGAATTTTATTTTATCGTCACTTTATAGTGTCTGTATACGATTTAAGCATCGACAGTATCATCATAACATAAATATCACCATATATATAACAATATTATAGAATTGAATAACCATTTCTCATCCACAATCTACATTGTATCTTTAATGTTTATTTCAGTATTTATAATTTTTTTTTTATTTTGCAACTAACAATAACAATAGTATTTGCCACCTTCCCACCACACCGTTTCCGATGTTCAAATTCACAGGAACAAACTTCTCTCGCTGATACATTTTAAAACATGGCCACATTATCTTAATATTTAGGTAAATGTAAATACTTTACATAATACATACAGATTACGAAATCAAGTCGATATTTATAGGATAGTGCAAATGCAAATCAAAGAACCTGGAATAAATAACGTGCTGAAAAAATCGATGTAGCGACATAGAATAAACCAAAGTACAATGGAATGAAGTACAAACCGCTTTCAAATCATGAATGCTAATACAGTGCTGAATTTTTGGCATAATGGTGGTTATTTGGAATTAATAAAATGCTGCACAAATGTAGTAGTTGATAAGCAGATCTAAGGCTTTGCCAACGATACTAGGTCCAGTAGGGCTCGGACCAAGTTTCATCGAAATGGGTTTCAAAGACCGAAAAGTTATTCTCATGAACCTGTCACCAATGTGGGAAGCTAAGTATCTTTTGAATTGGGTGCGAAAATCTTCTGAAGCGACACTTACAAAAGCAATGGATTTGAAAACTTTGAAAAGCATGTACATGCATACAAGACAATCCTCAGTGAAGAAAAGCACAGCCATCACATCCGTGTCAGGCATTCTTTTTAGTTGTATCATCAGAAATACATCAGTGACCATTTGAACATAAGCAAGGACGTGAATGCAGAGAAAATGATAGGAAGAATATCTGTTCATGAGTTCCGAGAGGATGACCAGTTTTCTGTAGTTTCTGACAACCCATTTCATTTTTGTAGTCTGTTCAGAGGTCAGATCAAAATCGTTTTCAATCAGAAAGTATTCTGGAGTTTCATTATTTCCATTTTCATCTCCCTTGGGAATTGCCAGGTTGTTCATATACTGTGTCAGAGTGTTAAGACAGATTGTCAATTCAGCTCCAAAGCAGGATTGTACATAGATCATACCTCCGTAGCATTGCCACCCATGGAAAATGAATAGAAGCTCATGCATGCCGAATAGTGCAAAAAGAAATAAATTGTGCCCTGGTATTACAGAGTATGTGAATGTACAATACTTCGGAGCTCCGATAAACTGTAAAACCATAGCCAAAGACCCCACAACAGCTATGGACCTTGAATGTCAAAAAAGAAAATTAATCAAGAGGCAAATTTTATTTTGTGATTTTTGCTTACGTTTGAAGAGAGAGTCTGGATTTTGCTGCATTCTTCAACTGACTCGCAAAGTCCCTGGATTGTTTTGCCCCAAGATTCGAATTTATATCTTCCTGGATCTTCCACCCCGCACACAGTATTTCAAAAAAGGGATATTTGCGGTGAAATAACCTTTCAGACACCAAAATCATGGTGATAATTAAAAACCACAATAAGATACCCATTTTATCCAGAGTTTCCAACTCTATATCGAACACCCCGCAACAAACAAGAATTATATAGCCAAATTTTATTAAAAAATTGATATGACATATGAAATAGATGCCAAGTCTCCAGCCAGTAGTGTATTTCAATGTGAATTTATTATCTTTTTTGTTCCTAATTATGTTTATTCGAGTACAACCGATATTGTGTAAAAAATTAAACGTTTTTTGTTGGAATTCTGTCACACACTCCATGGGTTTTCGAATTTTTGTGAATAACATGTTTATTAACATGTAAGACAAGAATGTAAATGAATGTAGACGAATGAAGTAAATATACATGTACTCAGGTTAAGGGATCTGACTTTCTGACTGGGAACGTTTTAATGCGGAGAAATACCCGAATAAATAGGTTTGCTCAGGACCTTCCTGACTGTGTAAGACGAATCAAAATCATGCAAACTCAGACCGTTTACTCTTATTTATATTCCTTGTAATACAACTCTCTATACAAATACAACCGCTGAGTTTGTGTGTGCACACATGATGATGACTGCATGAGGTCAAAATCATTTCCAGCCAAGTTCACTAATTTCCTTTTAAAGTCTCGTAGTAAGTAGGTCGAACGCGTCCTATATTTATTGTTTGTTTCCGTAATTTCAGGTTGTATGCTTAAAGTAGTTCGATATTCCACTTATCTAATCCGATAAATATTTTAAAACTCTTGTTCAACCTGTAACTGGCAACAGGGAGTCTATCCAGCATAACAGTAACATATGTACACCGTCATTTTGCCGTCATTAATTGTTCTGCGGCAGCTTTGATATGATTATTAAATTACCATTACGAAGGACAGATGCTATTAAGAAGATAATAATATTCGTGCCAAATTGTGAAGTGTTGATTCGAATAAATATTCTTATTCAATGGCTATTATTTTAGTATATGCTATAGCCATAGAGGGACACGTGTGTATTTAAGTGGAAAGGTTATCCCGTCCCGATATCATTCGAAATTTCACTTTTTTAATTGTGTGCAATTTGACATTCAATAGTATAATTATAAAATTTTATTTAATGCCAAATTAGCTGTGGATCCAAATCGTTCAAATTGCATCCACAATTAAAAAAGTGAAAATGGAAAACATCGGGTTGGGCTAACCTTTCCACTTAAATACACAGGTGTCCCTATGTCTACAGCAGCTTTGTAATTATGCCACATGCACAAAATGTAATTTTCCGAGAAGAAAAAGAAGTTTCATTTTTCTTCTGTAAATTCCTGATGGAATTCGAAGATTGGGACGAGTTCCTTCTACATAATGTATAAATTCAAATAACATTTACCTTAAAATGTCTTATTCATATCAAGGTAAACTCGCAGTCGCAAAGTCGCAAGGTTAGTAACCTAACTCAACATGAAACCTTCATCAAAATGTAGAAATTGGTTTCAAGTCATCAAGTCATCATCGTCTATCCGTCTATCGTATTTATTTACACTACATTTCTCATGGAGGTACAAGTAAACACACAACTAGCGATAGAACTAATGTATTTATAACCAAAACAAGCAAATGCAATTTCAAGATAAACTATGTCAATAGGTACACACCAGTACACACTAATATTTGGCATTTGATAAGCAATGTCAAAACGAAGTATTCTGCATTCCTGTAATTGTTTACTGTATAGGCAATTATGTAATGAAAATGAAGAATACCTACCAAAACTCATTTATACTGATTAAAAATAGTCAAGCTACTGGAGCAATATCCAGAACAAAGGTCAGACTTCGTAGAGTCGACATAAAGTCAATTTTCGACTTCCACTTATCCAGGATCTCACGTAAGCCGACTTAAAGGTTAGCCCGCGAAAAGTCAAAGTTACAATTAGAAAATTAAAGTCAACTTCGTGGATTGACCACGTGAGTCGGTCTTAGCTGCCTTGG
>JABASH010005779.1:0-11536 GCA_019776445.1 Tomocerus maximus | reverse complement strand
CATTTAAGCTACTGGCCAACAAGCATTTTAGCCAGCCACTAGGCCACTACCATTATAGCCACAAGCCAGTGGCTTGTCAAACACTGTGTTATTTATTGTACAAGAAACACCTCATGTCAACAGTTTTTGGAGTGCTTTTACTACATATCATTACGCGATTTGCGTTGCATGTGAATACATTTTAATATGTATATATATTTGCGCATGATTTTAGAATATATATGTTTTGATACAAATAATGGCAACTCGTTTCATGTTTTATATTGTAAGTACTTAGTCTTTCGTAAATCAATAACATATATTTAGAACTCTCTCACATTCACCCAAACTTGTTATATTTGATTGGACATGTGCTACTGCAAATGCATATTGATAAATAATTATGTTGTTATAATGTAAATGCAGGTCAATACATCCCAATGATTAATAATAATGAAAGAAGCTTGCTATTGCCAGTTCGTTGCTCTACAAGTTCAAAAATTTCCCCCATTTAATAAGATTTATGTGAAAATAAAATCAAAATTATTGTATTCGAGGTACTACATCCCTCAAGTAAATGAATCCAGATAATATTTAGTGGGTGATACTCTAAAGCCACAAATTGTCAAACATCCACAAATACTTTGAGGAATTGCGTTATCATCATTTGGTTGTTGTTCTAGTTCGCTTTCTGCCATTGGATCATCATATTTAGGAACGACGTTACCATCTAAGATCTAGAATGCAAATTAAACCGGATTTATAATTTGATCATCTTCATAAATAATTCTACCATCTATTTATTAATTTCATTTAATGTGAACATGTCATGTCACATTGCGTATATATATGCAATGGGGTACTATGGGAGTACATGTCTGTCTAGTGGTGTCAAAAGCCGCTTCTCAGATTGATATTGGGGTTCGAATCCTCAATGCTCCTCAGGTTTGTGTGGTAGTTAGTCTTGAGCTGGGAGAAGCTATCAGTGCCGTATTTTCGTACTAGCATTGATTTGCCTATCTTAGTGACAATATATGACTATCTATCCGTGCCCTGTCTGCAGTGTATGGATGCTCTGTTGGTTCTGTGCGTACTGCGAGTTCTACCTAGTACAAGTCTGGAGTCTGGACAATAGGATGCACATGAGGGGATGAGGTGGGTTGGGGAAGCAAATCAAAACCAATGCAAATAATTTTGGCATTTACAAAAGGTCTAGAATCTATTCCATTAGTTTTGTCGTTTGGAATATATTAATTATATAGTAAATATAAATATTCCAGGTAACAAAAATGGCAAGTCATTTACGTTGCTTGCATTTCTACTAAATATATAGGTAGTAGCCATTTCAGTTTCGGTTGCAGAGTTGCAAACCGCAGACTTTTGTTTACTTTTGTCTTCGCAGAAGTAAACATGTCTTGGGTTGGCAAATCTAAAATCTGATCGCAGATGGATCAACCAATGAAAAGCCGCGTTTGGGGTTCAAACATATGACTATTATATGCCAATAATGTGCAATATGCAACGAATGGACTAAGTTTCTTATTTATTATTAGCAATGCATTTCGGTAGTCATCATCAAGCTTTATAGTGAAGCAGGGATACAGATTGAACTATTTTATAATTTTAATTACCAATTACATTTCAATTTTAGTTAAAATTTTAAAAAGAATTGGAGAACTTTGGCAGGACTTTATGGTAATCAAGTCACATAACTGGGGAACTTTATCTCCAATGCGTTTGAGTCTAGGAGCACTTTTGAGTTTGAGAGGACTTATGTCAAATGCTCAGTTCGCTCGGGAGGACTTTATTATTAATAGTCACGTGACTGGGAGGGCTTTTGGTAAGACTTTGTTCTTGAGTCGGAATTTGAAAAAAATTTTGGACGGACTTATTAAATGGTCACCTCATTGAGAGGAATTTTGATCTGCCCGTCCGTAAGCATCCTTTATCGGCCTTTGCACGCCCGTGCCCGTGAAAATCTTGGATTATGTGCCCGTGGCGCCCATCCTTGTACGGGCACCGGCTTTGCCCATACGGGCAGTTCCCGTGCTACTCTCTATAGTGGCAGTGCACATTAACAAGTCCTGCACGACCGATCGCAGATCAAATGTTGGTAGCAGTGTTGCAGTGGACGAAATTAGTGGATGGATAAAATTGGACAAAAGCGGTTTTATCCATGCAAAAAACTAATTTCTTCCGGATAAAATTCATTTCGTCCGGGCCAAAATTAATTTCGTGCAGGGACAAAACTGATTTCATCCTGGACAACAAAAATTTTGTCCGGACTAAACGCAACCCGGGTTGGTAGCCTAAATGAGGTATAAATGGATAGATAGATACACGCAGACTGATAAAATGACAATGATATGTCAGTGTAGGTAAAGCGAAGTCTATTATGGACCTAAAGGACTGTCACACTTACAACTTACTGTCAAAAAGAGTACACGTTGTGTACCAAATGTAGAAAACTACAGTAAAAAGTGTAACAGTTAAATGAAAATAATGTCAAGCATATAATTATTTAACATTATGAATACTGTTGGCTTTATAAACATTATTTATTGTTAAGGTTTACATTAAATGATGTTAATATATGTTCAACATGATTTAATGTTAATATATGTTCAACATGATTTAATGTTAATATATGTTCAACATGATTTAATGTTAATTTTAACATTAAATCATGTAAGAGTTGATCATTGACAGTTTTTAATGTCAAAGACCAACTACCTCATTCAACTAGGGATAAAACATCCATGTATTTCAGAAGCAGTGGTGGACTATCTGTAGTTGGTAGAGCCACAGCTTCTGAATTACATGTATGGAGTACGTTCCCTGCCTAGACTTTTTGCCTATATTGTACTTTTGACATGATATCATGTCAAAAGCCTACAATAAATACTGTTGATTTTTTGATATTGCTACATTAATGTCAACACAATAGTAAATAGTGTATGTAGTTTGGAACATAATACATAACGTGAAATACTGTCAATATTGATAGTATTTCACATTGAGATTCTTTAGTGCGTAAAATAAACCTTTGTGAATGGATATCGGCAGAGTAACTTAAGCTGGGTAGTAAACTAGAAGTTGCAGCAACTATTTTTAGACATCAAAATAGTGAAATGGTAGCGTGATAGTAAATAAATATGTTGTAGTTGTGTTACTGTGTCCCATCCCATTATCGACAATGTTGTTGCACTTGACAATCCGATTTTAATAATGTGCTAGTGTATTTTGATCTTTGACCCCTACAAACCATTGACTTATATGTAGAGCTGTGTTCCACGACCTGTTACCTTTCGAACGAGTTATCACACAAATGTCTACGATGAATAGAACTAAAGTTGCAAATATCGGTTGACATTTGACCTCTAAACACTATTAACTTATACAGCTGTGTTGAACGGTTACCTTTCAGATAAGCTATTACACGACCTTTTACGACGAGTAGAACGGAAGGTATACCCATTTCCAGTTTTTGAACCCATCCCCAATACATAAGGTATGTCCGATTTTGTCCATTTACGAACTCATAAGTCGTATTGACCCATAAAGATGAGACAGAAAATTTGAAAGTTGTGACAGATAGACAGATATAGATATAATATTCATACAGAGTAAACTAAAATTACTCCGAATAATGTATACTTTCCATAAGGTATGCATTATGACTTGTGGTTCTTTAAGTTTCGTCGTAGATGTCAAGTTAGGTAAGCCAGAAGAGAAGCGGTAGTAATAATAGATAAGTACGTAAGAGACTTGGTACAAATCCCACACGGTGCATATAAGTAAGGTGGATAATCCCCAATGTAGTACAGTACAGGAATTATATTTTTTAACATTTTTGTTTTCGAGAATTTTTTCTGTTGATTAATTACATCAAGCAAAAGTGGCCAATTTTTGTACTAATACATTCTGCAGAATGGTTTCTGTTGATAAACTTCTGCTGACTCATGTTCATCTTTTCTACCCGGGCTGTAATGGTTGGGAGTGTTAGTGTTCGCACTGCTTTGTTTAGAAGTAGGAAGAAAATCTAAAAAATAAGTGTAGGACGAAGCAAAGAAGTAGCTGAGCCTGGCAATATTTGCCTTAATTCTCGATTGATCCCTCTCAACTAATGGAACAAAAATGAACTCAAGAAATCTTGTTATCCTTTCCATTAGTCTATCTATCTTTCTTTTCTTTTCCTATCTCATCGTGAAAAGTTTCCCAACACACATTCATGAAGGTTGAATTGAGTTGCCGAATTTCTTCTAGCCTCCATAATAATTTTCCCTTATAGCTACAGCTATTACTTTAGTCACTCAAACTAATAATATTATATACTGACATATAAACCAATTTGCCATGTTTCGGTATTCTTTCTCCTCATCACAGTAAATCAATTCCAACCACTCCTTTTTGAATGCATTATTTTTTACGTGGTACATATACTTACATTAGTTCCTGCATAAAAGATTTTGCTTCTTCCTTGTCCCAAAGTATTTTTCTAATTAAATAGCTAACCAGATGAATTACCTTACTACAAAATAATAACCAGTTTGGATCTAAAGAATAATCTTCCTATATATAGTCTATTAGTATTTAGTATCTACCATATAAAAGACTTTTGTAAGTTAGCATAAATAATTTTTTTGTCACTAGAGCCAATAGCAAGTATAGGCAATTTAGGAAATATGGTTATTGCCTCGCTTTATTACGTATATGTACTAAATTTGCAGAATTTTTAACTATATCAGATCAAATGGAAGCAATACTAAATAATATATATAAACAAATTTAAGCATCCAATATTAATAGAGGCTCAGATGAAATAAAAAAATATACATGTAGATAAAAACATACATTATATAAGAAGACGTATTAAAATTAAGCATGCTCAATGATCTTATAGCGTATCATACTCAAGTCGAGTTGTTTATACGTTCCTATATGATGTTTTGTTCGAATCCAAACAGCCAATGAAGTATAGAATGCCAATAATCTTTTGTTTCTCATTCCACTATCAAAATGAACAATTAATTAGTCAAAGAGGAATATCACCAAAACCGGTTTACCCATACGGCCTATTTTTACGGGATTTATGGTCACTATTCGGCAGTGCTTTGCTAGGCAAATCTTTACGTTTTCAACCAATTATTGTCCATTTTGATCTCTCCTATACATATAAACTTTTTCTAGCCAAAGCAGATCAATATCACTATGTGGCCTAAAACAGTGTACTAGGTACACAATAGACTATTTCGCACAACCCCAAAAAGTTGTGTCCATTTCTCTTTGGCCGAAAAGAAGGGGTCGACGATATCATTTGATGAAAACCATTCCCAGCCAAATCATAAAGTTAACTAGAGTTTTTGTCAAATAAAATCAGATGTCTAGACAGTAAAGGCACTACTATATATTATTCATAACCTCGTCATTTGATTCTCAGTATTTCAGTTGCGTCTATTCACCAATGCCAAATGAACGTAAACCTGCAGCAAAGCTAACTAGTGTTCTGTTCTATCGAAAAGTTTTGTATTTGCACGACCTCCGTGTTCATGTGGAAACGTCGGGACACACAGACACCATAATAACTCAAACAGTTTGATATTGCCAATATCAAACTATAAAATAGCAAATACCATGTCATAATATAACACAAGGCAGTCATTTCAGATACACATTCAGGTTCAGAATAGTTTCAATATTTTCATTCCTCAACAAATCATAGGATCACAGTTAGATTTCAACTATGCATAATATAGAAAACCTCTCCCCACTCTCCCTTTTTAAGATTATAAACTATTCAGTACGTTATTCCTTATGCACAGCACATGCAACTTTTCCCGAAAAATAATTTTGAATACTTTTGATGTTCATTGATTTATGATTTAAAAATAAGTAAAATTCCAGTTGCAGTGCTCATTTTAACTGAAATAATCATTACCCCTGTTCATTATACGGGGTTCTTGAAGATAGCCTAAGCCAAAGTGGAAAATAGCCGAAGCACCACCATACCTAAGTTTCCACAAAATATACTACATAGGTCCATGTAATCAAATTGTTTCGCGTGCAGACAACCAATTAGTTAATAATGGGGTCATTCAGTATTGTTAAAGAAAAGTATTGTAAATTGTAAACAGAAATTTAATCCTTGCTTTTAAACTACATAATCTGCAAACACTAAAGCAGCCGAAAACAAAAACAGATAGGTACCCCCCTATCACCGTTTTTCCTATATGTAAATTAGGAGATAGGAGTGCAGTGTTTTGACTTTTTTCTTTTCATGTCAGCATCTTCATCACACATACACTATGATACGTAAGTTGTACTTACTTTAGTTGGACTTTTTATGCAACTTACACTAATAAAGAATTGTAGGGTTCGAAATGAAATTAGATTCATGAAATTAAAATTAATGAAATTCATTATTGTGTGTGACTGTGTAAGTTAAATAAATGACAGACTCAGTAGCACAGGAATGTACAAAAGGTGAGACTAGAATATTTATTTAAGCTTATAATATTTAATAATGGGAATGAAACTTCACTTTTGAATTATTTTGGTGAATGAAGATATTGATTAGATTTTTATTTTTATGCACTGGTCGAGCAAAAGCCCATAGAGCATGAATGAAGATATAAACATAATAATAATTTAAATCAAGATATAACAAATTGGATAGATCTCACCAGATAGTTGAAATAATAACAAAATAGGAAATCATCAATAAAGGCCAGAGGTCAGTCTTGTTGATCTAAAGTAACACCTTTACATAGTCTGCTCTGGAACTTGAAGGAGAAGTCCACCGGAGTAGCGTAGTTAATGAATCCCAAAACCGAACTGATCCTGCCACTCTCGAAGTCAAGCTCTTTTCAGGTTTTGCTTTAGCCTGCAGAGTGCGCAGTATAGTACTACCTATTATAACACAACATAAAAATGTTACTTTCATTTGCACTGACTAACTTATATTCATTAGCATCATATAATTGTCTGCCATACGAACTCTATGCCTACCATACACTTTCCGCTAACAACAAAAAAATACGAATTAATATTTTCCCTTTTTCGACCCTGCCAAGCCAACGCTCGGCTCTTTATATCTAGAGCCGGTTATCGAGCTCCCTATCGAGCCTTATTGAATCGAGAACTTTACTGAACCGAGGCCCTAATGAACCCATCTCAGGTATCAATCAAAAACCCTTGCCAAGGGCTTATGAATGATATAACTTTCGACTTTGTACGTTGACCCTTATGCGAATTATTGGGGTCAAATGTCAAAATCCGAATTCGGGTTTTTGGGATAACTATGCATTTTGGTTAATTTCTGACTTTATTTTCGTCATCAGGAAGTCAAATTACGTCGGAAAACTGAAAAATACAAAGCAACACATAATATCATAAAACCGTCCATTGTGCGGCGTAGGCTAAATTCAACTAACTTCGGCTTCGTCGATTTTCCACTTCGGCATCGGCTATTTTACACTTCGGTCTCGGCTATTTTCTCTTCGGCTAAGGCTAACTTCTAGAAGCCATTATACGTGCATTCATTCTTATTCATTCATATATTGTTCAACCTGGGTAATTTTCTTCGATAGAAAAGGTCATATCTAGTGACATTAAATCTACTCGGGGAATTACTCATCTGCTACAGCCAATTCAAGTATAAAATTTCGATTAGTTGAAGGTCAGTATAAACAGATTAACGATAATATGAAGAAGTTGGGACACGGGCTAAACACTTACGCCAAACATTTACTCCTAATACTGCAATATATATACTGCAATATATATGCAATGCAAGATATATACTGCAATATATATGCAATGCAAGATATATACTGCAATATATATGCAATGCATAAAAAATATTTCAAATACCCAGACATAAGGAATACAAATAATTTTGTAATGTGGGCGGCGCAAATGCTCATCAAATTATACCTTTTCGACTCGAAAATTATCTTCTTTAACATCCTTCTCGCTTGTATTTCCCTAAGAATCATCCCTTCGAATACTTATTTGTCTGTATATAAATTTATTTTAGCCACTATATACTTACAGGTAAAAATAAAAATCCCCGCGTTTTAAGTTTTCATAATTAAGTACTTATTAAACAGCTAGTAAAGCTATATTTTGTTCCTTGAGTGGCAAGTACATACAATAAGCTGTAACTACAGCATTAGGATATTAAAATGACCCACATTACTATTTTGTGTCTCCTTTTTATCTCAAAAATCGCCTTGGGGTGGAAATTGTCAGAAGTGGTCTACTTTGAAAAGGACTGTCATATTAATTTGATTTTTCCAAGTTCCATTTCACACAAATGGGAAGAATCTTTAAACAGTCGACTACAGGAAATCGATATTCCTTTTGCAATCACCAGACTTCCTTTCCTTGGCGAAGTTCCGTTCTGTGAATCTGAAGAGATATTAGGAGAACCAGAAGATGATCATGATCATATAAGAGTATTATGGCCAATTGGGACTAAAAGATGTATGGCTGCAATACATAAAAATAAATTGCGAATATCATCCCCAAATCTAGACAGTCGTTTTGTTTGTATACAGAACATTGTTGTTAATTTCAGTCCAAAGGAGTTTATGGACGTTATGCTGATTAATTACATCTCAGAAGCTGTCAAATTTAAAGAAATACATTTCGAAAGGCAAACATCGTATTACAAAGATACATGGATTAATTGGTATAATTTTGGGGAATATACTTCAGTTTACATTCTCGTCGAGAAAAGCGTTTTGGACTTGGCAAAGTCAAACTCGAACTTTATGCTGGATATTCCAGGAAGATATAGGGATGATGCTAATATTATATATCGTCTATTCTGGTCAAAGCCTTGGCTTTTGCTGCCATTAATGGATGAAAACGAGCCAGTTGTGCACTTCATATGCCCAGAGTATGATGCCGAGCAAATAAGTGCTAAGTTACGATACAGGTATACACTTGTGCCATTATGCTCGGGAAATCAATGTTTTCAACAACGACCTTCGGGATTGGCAATCGACAGCTTCATTGAGAAAAGTTCCCTGGTGAAAACATACACAATGAGTATTCAAAATAAAATTTTTTTCCAAGGTACACGTCGGCGAAAGCACTATTGTGAGCGGCCACTTATGAATGCGTATTTTACAAATTATGTCTTCAATATTTATGAAAAGGGTGTTGCATTTCCCCTTATTTCAAGTATTTTCAAAAAATTCTCAAACACAACAATATCTTTGCAAAGTTATAAACATTGTTACAATGGAACGCAAAATTGGGGAAAATTTCATTATCAAAGTGTCAGATTAAAGGAACATTATAGTTCTTATTCACCTTTAGTGGCAATAGGCGACGATTCTTTTAATTTTATTTCCTGTGCCGTATTGGAGGATGAGAGTCTCTCTTTCTATGGATACATTCGACCATATCAACCCCCCGCTTGGCTGGGCATCATCATCTCTACCATTTCTATAATTGTTTTCGTCAATTGTGTGACATTCTACAAAAAAGAGAAAACTATTCCAATGGTTATGATTTGCTACGCCTATCTGTTGGAAGTCAGTTATTCGTTATCAACCGAGGCTGACAAAAAGATTTGGCTGAAGTTAATAATCGGCCCAATGTTGCTGATGTTCATTGTGCTAACAAATGCATATAAGGGAATTGTCACTACTGACTTAGTTGAACCACGCCCTGTGAAGCAAATTGAATCTATTGAACAGTTGGCAAATCTTTCTGGTTTTACTGCTTTTGGCAATATTGGGGGTGGAAACGAATTCCATCCTTTGGATATTCCCGTTATAAAACAAGGACTAATAATGACCAATTACTATGACAGTGGCCATTTCAATAGAACTGATCCACTTTTTAAATCAACTCTTTCCCATCTTCGTCATAATGGTTTTAGCAATGTTAATCAAAGCACCATCAATGCTGCCATTCAGTATTACCAATTTCACAGAAATGTTAATGTCTTTGATATTCAGGCTGTGATTGACAAAAGCCACCAGACCTATAAAGATATTGGGTGGCTAAAAAATGATTGTCAGGAGTTCCAATCTCCATCGGGTTCTCAATGATTCTTATTGGAATTCTGAAACTGGAGGTGTGAAGCCAGAGAAACAATTATATCATGGAACGAATGAAAATTCTTTCTTAACAATCCAACTTCATACTTTCATTACAAATCCTAGAGTTCCAATGATGACTCCATTTTTAAGGCTCAATTTGTTTATCTTGAGCCACTCGGGAATCATAAATTTATGGGAAGAATACTACAAATCACATAACTTCACTAAATGTAAAACGTGCTGGGTAACTGCACCAAGACCTCTAACATTTTATAATTCGAATATCTTCACAATATTTTGCATAGTTTTGTGCGTTTCAATCACGTTTACAATGATATTCTTTTGGGAAATTAGAGTAAATTTGGCAAAATTTCTTTTAAAAGTTAGGAAAGTGCTAAAAAAGTTTAAAAATAAATTATGGAAATTGTGTACTTAGTATTATCTATAGTCTAAAGTTCCTTCAACGAAATAGTCACTCCAAAAAGTTGGTGGGTCATTTGCAAAGGATTTTTTGAATAAAGTATCCAAGATAATTGAACCATTAAAAATTGGCCCTTTTCTAATTAAATTAATGTGTTTCTGTGGAGAATTTGGAGAATAAATATTGTCAGACCACAGTCATCATCATCATTTTGTATTTCCACTTTACAATTCAAATTGCAACTGTCGGAACACTTTCAATTTGGCAAGTATAGAAGGCAAAAAATGTGAATAAGAAGATCGTAGTAATTCATTATTATGTAAGCCGTATTAAACTGATCATCACACGGGGTCTTCAGATTTGAGTACCTTGCATACAGATATTTTGCCGAACGCTTACTCTATGGCCACTCAAACTCCTCCATTTTCAAAAAATAAATAATACATTTAATTGATAAAAAATATAAATAGGGCTCTAAGTTGGAAATTCGCATATCTCGTCAATTCTCGTGCACAAATTCTCACAGTAGAAAACGACCAATAGATAAACACCCAAATGTCTCCGTGTAAATTGCAACATTTAAAGTTATTGCCCGCACAAGCCACTCCTTACTAACAAAATATTTGTCAAAAAATTATTTTTTACTGGGCATGACTTCCTCGTTACATTGGTACAGTACCAACTATGAATTTAATTTCTAGTTTTGATTTTTGACTACTTTGAGGAAAAATTTTTACTTTCAGTTCACACTGCACGATGATTAACTGTATTCCACTCTCCAGATTTTTAGAAGATGGCATTGAATTTACCATTAAATTCGGGGCGGTCCAACTTACTTACATCCTCACCACATTCTATTTTTGGACCGTGAACAAATGCAATCTGTGTATATGCGTAGTAGGCAGGAAGGGATATCCGCGCCGGACTGACATCAACCCAGCGGTGTAGGGTTATTCCTGGTAGTCGCTAGCGGTCCCGAACTGTAGGGCCTTAGCGGGGTAGAGTTATCTCTTTTCACCATATCCAAATACATAATATGTATGATCGTATGATGGCGTAGTATAGTGTATAAATC
>JABASH010005778.1:0-11537 GCA_019776445.1 Tomocerus maximus | reverse complement strand
GGATCCAAATTGATCAAATTGGATCCACAAAGAAAAAAAGTGAAATTTCGAAAGAAAAACACCGGGACGGGCTAACCTTTCTACGCAAATACACGTGTAACTATGACTCCAGCAGTTTTGGCTCCTCTCGATTATTTCAACCATTTTTGTTCTTTTATTTAAAGACCAACCTCTGCATTGTAATAAACTGTAATATTTAAAAAAAAACCTAAAATATCAAATGATGATGACAAGTAAGTGATCATGTTCCTTTTTGGTCTAGAAATCCTTATCAACAACTTTGAAATAACTGTTTCATAGTCAAAAATTTTTAAAATACAGTATCTATGTTAGATATGCAGCGATTCTAAAAAATGTTTTTAAACCAGTAGAGTAAATACGAAAAATTGACTTACAAATATGAAAATCTAATGCTAACGTTAAAGTAATGTTAATTTAAATGGGATACATTTAGTAATTTATAAGCTTTTATTCCACCTCTACTATACTTCTCTTGAAGACATTATGGGCAGCGTGGCAGATTGGAAAATTGTCCTTTCACTTATAAGAGTAAATAATTCACAAATGCTACCAGTTACCACTTTTGTCCTTTGACATTTATACGCATTGTTTTAATTTATGAATCTAAGCACCAATGAAGTTCTAAAGTGTAGTCGTTAAGCAAACCAACAAACAATTTTATTTCTTTGTTGGAAACAACTTGGAAACATATTTACTAGGGCCACTGCGATAATTAATAACTTTTGCAGAAATTTTTTAAATTTTTCGAATGAACTAAATTTGATGCATTTGATGTTCAACAATATCGTGACAATTATTAATAGAATATTTGTGTATGTTTTTGGTAGTTTTAAGTAGGTCACTAAGAATTTGTTAAAGGTTTACAACATTACCTTGACCTTGTCTCATGATCTAAAATGACCCTGTCCTCGAACAGAGGTCTTTCAAGTACACAGTAGTGAAGCAGCAGAATTCTTATGTATAAGGTAATGCAGTGTGAGATGCAGAGTGTGATGGACCTAATACGATACAATGTAAAAGTTATTGAAACTTCTGTACATTCTAAGAATACTTTAGCTAGTACCTAAGTATAGTAGAATACTACATGTACTACGTGTTTGTCTGTGTATCTTTTATGATTCTTTGTGTATGTATGTATTACTTTGAGTGTGGACTCTGTCCATTGTCTGTAAACATATAAAAGCAGGCTTGGAGCCTAAGTAAATCATCAGTTGGAAAAACTATTTGTAGGAAGTAGTTTCTGATCATTTAAACTTACTCTCCTGTAAGTTTTACACTTAGAGAACGAGAATTATCATATTTATTATATTTGCATTTGCATAAAAATCAGTGTACTTGTTTATACATACATGTTACTTCAAAAGATATGTACAACGTATGAAACGTGTACCTATCTATATAAGCAATAAGCAAACATTGCGAACTTTTTGGTAAGTAGCCTGAAGTTGTGGATGCTCTTCATAGTGAGTAAATAAGTAACAATGCATAGTAAACGTAAAGAAAAAGTGATTCTAGTTTGTATTTTCTCATAATATTTTGCAGAAGTTCACTAATTGTTGTGCTAGCGGGTGAAAGTTTAAACACGGATGCACAAACCTTGAATTGGGGGTAGGGCCAGTGTTGCAGCCAGGGGGCGATAAAAGGAAGAAAAGGATGAATTTTTGTCTGAAAATGCAAAAAATGTGAAAAAAATGCGTCAAGTAGTTTGGTGCCCCCTAATATTTTTGTGGCTGCGGCCCTGGGAATAGAAATGATATGGTTGGAGGATGACCAATTCGTTACTAATGACTGCAAGGCTAGTGAATCGTCAACAGGAAACAAGATTTTCATGTGCTTGGTTTCCGCCGTTCCGTCATCAGCTGTGGAATATATTACCCGGTTCCTGCCTACTTCATTGTAAATCTGCTGTAGAAAGATATAAATTGAGAATTATGGTGGTTTGAACAATACGAGTAGTCGGGTTGTGGTACAAGTTCTAATTTCAATGGTAAATTATGTGGTTTGATAGCCATAATAGATCCACATCCGTAGTATACTTTTAGCGTATATACTTGAATGACGGACGCGTGTAATTGTTGAGTAAGTGGAGCCTGTGTTAGTTTTGAAGTTGGTAGTATTTATGTGGCATAGTAGATAATGTGGTTTCTTATCTGTAAAAATGCATAAAATGTTTGGGAATGGACGACGGCAAATAAATTCTATCTGACAACACAGATTTAGTTATAGGTAGGTAGTAAATATGTTTGAAGTATGGTGTGGTAACACGGAGGAGAGATATAGTTGGTTTGATTCATGTTGTTGAGTAAAGTTTGTATAAAAAACTGTACGATCATTGGTATGAAAACTTTCCGCTGTCTGTAAATTTACTGCGTCCGTAAATATCGGTCACCCCATAGGTAATCTGGAAAACTTACGCACTATAATTCTATTGCCTATAAGAAAGAATAAGAATATAACGTCCCAACTTCAGTAATCCTGTTTTGGCAAGTATCTATATAGCAGGTAGAATTTGTCATGAAATCCAATTTAAATTTAGGACAATTACTCACAAGTTTTTGCAACTTTCGTCTCAGAAGAATAGAAAAGGATATGTGATTTTACTTTCTTTTTGTGACTTACCTATACAATTATAGAATGTTGTTCCAACCAACCTTCTACTTACATTGAAAGAAAAGTAGCGTCCATCTAGGTCAGTTAAATGGTATTTGAAATCAGAGAGACAGAAATACGGGTATATTTCTGTCGTTAATAGCGCAGTCCATTCTCATTTTAGGTAAAAGCTACAGATTGTGAAACATTACTAAATAAGTAGAACAGAAACTCGTTTTGTCCAACAACTGTCACTGAGTTCTTGGTACAGAGCTGCGTAAATATATATTAGGTGTACATAGTGCTTTCTACCTACAGGGCTGAGTATTTATTTTAGATCTGGACGACAAAGGGAATCGGACAATCTTTCCATCAGATCTGAAATGAACGTTCGTAAATAAATAGGCAGTAGGCATCTCACTATGAATAATACTACTTAAAAGGCTACGATGATGCATGGGCATGGAGGTTTCTATTCTCTGTGGCTGCGTTTGACTTGCCAGGGCTGGGCAGCTTGCCTGAATTCACGGAAACTGCAAAAGAGTACGGCATAATGGGAGACAGGAAGATATCTTTTATGCCTCCGAGTTGATTACACTACTATAGACAACCAGACCGACCGTATGCCCATACCTCTTTCCCATTCTGCAACTGCTATGCATCTTCCTCCGAGGAACTGGCTAAGTGCATGAGTACCAAGTGGCTACACCGTGCCATTAAGTCGGCACGTACAGTGGCAACCCAACGCTCTTCTGGGCCCATGTCCAATCTTTTCCCAACCGGCTTAGCAGGCACACATGACACGTACCTAAGTTATGACTTTTCAAAAGAATCAAATTAATTCCTTTCTATTGATCCGCAAAAAGTAAGAGCGTAAAGAAAAGATATCTACTGTAGTTAAATAATCAAAACTTTTCAGATTTTGTTGGCTTTTGATAGTTTTATGCGAAATAATCCCTTCCGAAGATCATTTGCACTATAACTTCCATCTTAAAGAATGAAATTCACTTGGCTGATGATTTTATGGCAAACCCAAGGTGGATGAAATTGTCATGGGGAGTATTTTGTATAAAGGTGATGAAAGTTCTGAATGCTCCTGCTAAAAAAGTGAAATAGGCACTGGGAACATTCCCATGGTCACTTAATTCCTGTCTGTAGCCTTTTCTACTCTCATTCTTCCCTTTTTCCCGTCGCATTAGGATTGTTCTCGTAGGCTATCACACCGAAATTCAAACTTTCATCACCTTTATACTACAAGCTTTCCTCCATGACAATTTTATCCACCTTGGGCAAACCCTATTGGAAACGATAAATCTTCCCAACGACAATCTCGGAGAATGTTCGCTTTTTTGCAGGTTCAACTTATTCATCATTAGATGTTTTCCTCCGGACTTTCCTCAATGGACTTTGCGGATGATTTGCAGAGACTTTGTTGAAGAATATGATGTGTCATTAAAATTTTGTTAAGGTTATATTGTAACAAAGTTTTTTTCTTAAGGGTTTCCTCGATGTCTCAAATATTTCCGTATTTAGTTCATAAGTCCATGCTGGTAGCATATACACACGTTTCATTAAATTTTTACTGAAAGGAAAACGATAACTTCATAACTATTTATTTATATCATCAAGAACAAGTCTTCTGAAATTCTTCAATTACTGTCCTTTGTAATATCACATCGTTAAGTTTCGCTTTAGGTAACACATTTTCTACAAAATATTTTTTCTTCTTATTTCCTCCAATTAAATAAAATATGTTCTTCGTAACTAAATCTTAATGTCACGTTGATGGGAAACGACATGTATTTATCATATAATTTTGACCAGTTAGTTTAACTTAACTTAAAGAATAGTTAAATAAATGCCCGAAGCTACCAATTTTGTAATCGTAATTGGAATTTATAACAGATGATAACAATAAATGTTTTCGTTGTAACATTGAACGTGCTTGTGAAATTGGTACGTAAATTGGTCTGAAATTGTCCCAAAAACAATACTTTACTACTTTTTACAGGGGTGATGTAATTTCGGGCGAGCTTTCTGTGACTACTTGCATTTGATTTTTTGTAGGAATATTTATTTTAGCTGGGTGTGTGAAGGAGCAATCAATTGCAATTAGAAAAGATGCCTGCGCTAAGCCTCAGAATTGTAATAGTTTTTATAATTTATTCTTCGGAGGCCTCAAAGAGGTTCTTAGTTTGAGTAGCCTCTCCTTATAATAATATTGTTTACACTAGGTATGGGTGTATGGCAGAGATAGTGGAGAAGTAGCGAGATAGGAGAAAGCGTAAATGTACACGTAGATGATTTGAAAGCATGGCTTCTCGGCTATGGACATTATTCGTTGGAAATAGGAGCCGTTTGGTCGTAAGACGAGCGGAGAAAGAAGGGTTCTTTGTGTCCCCATGTGATTTAACTTGGCCGTCTTCTAATCATAAATGCATGGTGTACATCTATAGTGAAAGTGTAGGTTGGTACCTTAGTGCATATTTGGCAGTCGTACATAATGCTCTCTTCTGGTCTGCATGAGTCCTTCGTATCTCCGAACTAACGCAACGCTCTCCTTTGCTCCGTCTTGTAAACTGGAACAAATTTCAGCACCGTGGCGGAGTAAGACGAGAAATTGGGAAGGAAGACTTTCTCTATAAGTTGCTAACGTGAGTCGAGTCAACTGTGATTGTGAGAAGAGAGCCAAAAGCATATGGCTAGAGAGGAAAACTCGGAGAAAGTGGGATATACTACACATATGCATTTACATAGATCAGAGTATATCTGCAAGGAGAAATAAAGGAAAAAATAAAAAAGAGAGAAGAATGCACGACTACTCCTCTTACTTACTTATGTAAGACCACAGTACATATATTACAGATTTGGTATATATTATGATGTACATATAATATATATGTTATAGTGCTTAGCTATTACAGTTAGCACCTAAGTCGTGGATGTATGTATGCATTTGTAGTTAATGTAGATATTTACAAGTCAAGTTAGTATTATATATTGCCGTATAGGAGAAAGTGGAAAGAGAAAGTAATGAGGGCATCAGTATGATCAAATGATCATCTTTGGTTGTGCGGCTACATTGCATATTTTGTGGGTGGAGTCTGGGTCGATAAGAAAGGGAACCGGATGAAAAAATCTTTGTTCACTTGAGTGTTCAGTTATGTATGTAAAAGTATCGGCATTTCTTTTAGTCGAGTCTCAGCTTTGATAGGTAGGCACTTATATTGTTATGTTTGGTGGGATATGGCAGTACAGACTCGGCTTAGACGTTTTCTTCGGAATGAAACTACAAAAGACGGTGCACAAACAACCAAGACGTATACTTGGAGTGACTAGAGCGTGCATGGTGTCTCTCTCTACGCTTACGCTGCGGTGTTATGTTTTTATGTACGTGTTATTGAGTTCAGTCGTGCTCCACTTTCATCTAACGCAACAACGAAATGCTACAATAATATTACACATGATGTCTTGCAATTTGATGCTCCTACTATCCGCATTTGAATGCATACCCATTCAATCTTTACGTTCCTATTTACATTGCCTAGGTACCTTATCCATAGGTGCCTTATCCACACTACATCACATGCATTATACATAAATAACAAAAAACTTATTTCCTCTACTATCAACACCAATAAGTTATTTCCAGAGATGGGGATATAATTTTGCAAAATGGATCTCTGTTCATCCACAAGAATATTTAGTGCGCATTAGACTTGAATTTCATCTGCGAGATCACTCTCAGTCCAGGTGCGAAACCATTCGGCATCTCGTCAGTAATTTTTAGTTCAATCCACACAGAAGTTATACCCATCCTACCATTATTACTGTATTTGTAAGCGTCGGAGCTCTTTTCAGGACCTGCAATGTTCAATCCTCCGTTCAGATGCGGATAAGTGTGTTCAGATGTCTTTCGCTGACATTAAGACTAACGACCAGCGTGCATACCCCAACTCTAAGTTTATAGGCACTAAAAAGTAAGTAATGTAAATTTCTGTACTCGTATAAATACTATAGTCTTGTAGCTCTGCAGAAGATGATACATGTAATCCAATCGAATCAAATTCAACGTTGTGTGACGTGCATGGCCAGGCATCTCATTTAATTTCCTTTCCAATAAAGAACCGAATAAATATGCACACTCCATAGAAAACTCACATCAACAGAAAAATCTAATTCTACCAGCTACATTTACTATATTCACAATTAAGCACATTATTACTATCTTGCACTCCTTATATCTACAGCCTATCATCATTTACATCCACACAACCTAAAGTAATAATAGTCAAGCGTATTTCCGCACTTAAGTCTTTCTTCAAGTAGACATGCTACAAAAGGACCAATTTTCAATATATAGTACACGCTAACAAACTTCTGTTACAACTACTTACTGCATTGCTAAAAACGCCTGAGCCATCTGCCATTTTAACGAAGGATACCGGTTTTCAGCAAGCATACGCAACATTATAATTGTCAAGTTAGACTGTAGACACCAACCTTCGTTTGTGCAAAAGGAAATCTTAACGAATCTAAAGACTGGATCTTCGATTTTCAATTATCCTTTGTAGAAAACTTTCCAAATGGTACTTTAATAGAATGATCTTAATAGAAAATTCCTTAATTTCTACAACCAAAAAGTCACAATGAAAATCTGTGATTTAATAATAGAAATTTTCGTCAACAAAAGTCAGGAAATTGAAATATATTTCGTGGAATAAACAATTTTTGAAATCATAATTTTAAAGCAATGTTTAGCAATTTGGAAATTCGTGGAAAAAGGATTTCCTGTTTTCTGAGCCATTTAAAGTTATGTATTTTATCTAGGCTAAAATCTGTAATTCTATAGTGTTCATAGCAGTTGTTAGTACCAACCGATGAAAAAGTGTAATTACAGAGCAAACTCAATTAATTACTAAGTAGAGCATCCTGTAGAATCCATGATAATATTATTTATGCGTGTTCTCATCCAAAATGTCGTGGTGACTTTGCATTGCCTAAAAGGTGTCTATTTATCTCTGGTGTGCTACATTTGCCTCCTGTGTGACTTTGTGTTGATTCAGGAAACCGCTGTATTGCAGGTATCAAAGGAAAGATCAATGGAATATGTATACAAAATCTAAAATTCAGCAACAATTCCACAATATCTAGTTGCAGATAGATGGCTAACAGGATTGAAAACGTTTGAATTTATATGAGAATGATTTGTTGGTTCATGCTTATACATTGGTTTGTGTCCTTAACAGTTTTCCATTGGCAATGGAGAAAGTGCGAGTCGTGATCCACGCGATGCGATGTTTGAATAGTATTTTGTGGATGAACAAGACTCAGGTGTTGCCGTGCTAATGTGTTCACACGGAGGAAATTAGGCTTGTTCATGTTTAAGAGCGGATAAATACGATTGCTTCTGATATTATGAGTTGAAAAGTCTGATTGGACCATTCGAAAAGATTTAGGGAGGATATCCTTTTCCGTCGTGGTGGATCCTGTCTATTCTGTCTGATGCATTCGATCAGGTTTGTGTTGGGTAGAATAGAATTATGTCGTGGAGGGTAGTAGATGCATGAATGTGCCTGATGGAGGACTGTTTGGCATTCTCTCTGGTCTCCCCGTATTGCTCACGCGGACTGGTTTCGCTTTCACCCACGTTTTCATCAACGATGTCTTTGTGCTCGAGAGCTGAATGGGGAGAAAGTGAACAGAGAAAGTAAGCAAGTGAAGTAACCGTATCTCCGCCAGAATTCTTTCACGTCCTGTCGTGTCGTCTATGAAACCTGTCTTGTACAAAACAGAGTTGAGTTGAGTGGTTGCCTGGCTGGGCAGGGACTATGGACTGCCTGCATCCATTCTACATATGTAGCCCCAGCGAGTCAAGCGAACATCTCCTGTTTACACAAGCTACTTACAAACAACTACCTCCTTACTTCTGCTTTCTTTTCTTAAATGCACAAACATCCATTACATTTGCCACCTCCCTTCAATACCTATCACTTCTATTTTCATTTTTGACTTTCTACGCATTATATGCCATAAATAAGTTTTTACAAATTAATATTCGAAAAACATCTTCTGAAATCCTAGGATTTATATATTTTATTTTAGAATGCCATAATGTGAGACAATTGTATGCTTTCAATATTGCTTGAGAATGTGAAAACTAATATATTTCAGTTGTTTCGTGTCTATCAAACTAGATTGGTAGCAACAGGATTTGTAGAAGGATTTTCGTTACAAGGGTGGAGGTAAATATTGTGTAACATGTTGGAGTGCTAAAGTTGTTCTGACTCTATGTGTGGACCCTATACATGCATGCAGGCAAAAAAGTAAAGCACAGTTTCTTACTCTTTAATAAACTACATTTTTTGGTAATATGTATTCACTATAGCCACTCGATAAAAATATGACATTGGTTATATCTTGAGGGTTTTTGTGACAAATATACGGAATTGTAAGAATGAAATATCATGTTTCTTTTTAAGATGAATTCCCGGTGAGCATTAAATGGATAAGATCTGATGAGTTAAAGTCAATGTTGTTTCTGTTAATATTACGTGTAGCTACGTAAACTGTTGTTGAATCCCCAGAGGCAAAGGTTTGTACAAGTTTATCCTTGAAAACAGTTCACTTAAGTGTGTCTCTAAAAGAAAGGTATCTTTATGTGTACCCAGCGTAGATTTTTATGTTTTGGGGAAGTATATAGCTATAGCTGTCATTATTGCATACTATACCCTCCTGTAATGTAATGCAGGGAAAGTTAGTGTGATTCTGTGATTTTTTGAGTTTCTCTCTGACGTGGGATAGACAGGGGTTAGATTATGGTGGATGCATATTTGTATTGCGTCGAGAGATAAACAGGAGTTAGATGTGATGCAGTGTGTTAGCTGTTTGTGTCGTCAAATTGCCTAATTGCTTCGAGAGCATTTGGAGGTAAGTGAGCCGACTAATCGAAAAGAGTAAGAGGTTTGGAGAAAATAATAGAAAGATTGAAGGAAGGAGGCAATTGGAGTAAGGTTAACGAGTTTGAATCAGAGTCTGAGTTTAGGAAAGATCATTCATACATTCCATAAGCTACTGTGCTATTAGAGTGAACTGGAGTGAACTGAACTCATCTTCCTCTCCACCACGAATCCCCTGCAATGTGCCCATTAGGTAGTCTGGAGGACTGTGTGCGTATCCAAGCCGTAATTCCTCCCGTCTTCCATTCCTCTTTATTTTATCTCTTTGACATTTCGCCTGAAACAGAAAGTTACTTATATACAATGGTAAGCAAGAAGTGGCTGTGTGTTTGGCTCTCTCTCGTGTTTTCACAGATGTGCACAATTATCCTTTGAAGTTGTACAGATGATAAAAGAGATGAATTTCCTTTATAGGAAGGCTTAAAAAATAGAACGACATGCATTTATTAAAATTGCACAAAAGATATTTTTATTTAACAATGAGGCTGCTTAAGAAGGAAATTACTCGATTAAGTTAGAAAGTAGTAAAAGAAAGTCAGATAGGTAAGTTGTATGTACATAGCCAATTATCTAGTAAGTCAAAAGCCTGAGGATTTGGGTACATTATCTTCGTCTGCTGAGTGGATTGGATGGATGGAGCGTTCACAGGGGGAGAGACAGACAGAGAGTGAAATAGAGATGACTGGCAAATGCAGAGACGCTGATTGTTAGTCAAACCAGCAATTCTGCAAAAGTAAAATGTACGACTTTCGAAAACATCCGAGTCTTGCTGAGCCTGGAAACAAGTTACACGGGAAGCTGGGCCAAGTGGAGTCAGACTAGTACTATGTGAGTTATGGTGATGTAATAGTAATGACATATAATCTTGCTAGCCGGCAACGAACAGGAAGACTTTAATGGAATGATCTCATCTCAGCACAGTTGTAAATCATGTCTGGGTGCGCATCCGGACTCATATATACTTCTGTGTGGTTATGTTTGGGTAGATGAGCACAAACTACATATTATTTATCTCCCTACGTTTTCTATAATCATAACTACACTACACTCAACCAATTCCTAACCTGAAACTTCTAGCAGTTACACAATCTATCTTATTATCTACCTATGCCTACGCATAAGTATATATATTGTGGACTACTTCTAAGACTGAAACATGTCACAAATTCAAAATACTTATCTGCAGATTATAATTGGAGGTATAGGTACCTACTTACATGCCTCAAATGAAGAAAGCCCTTGTAAATAAATAATTGCAAGGAAATGTGTGTGTGTTGACGGAGATTGAGGTTGACTCTGCGATTAGATATTTCATATGGACGTTAAAGTGAATGGGATGTATAATATATTATGTAAGTACTATGATGTCTGAATGAACGTATCTGCGTAAGAAATGTTTTACTGGAAGGAAGACCAAGGGGAAGAAGTCAGAATAGGTCGAGTGAAGTCAGGAGAGGAAAGCGAAGGATCCCGTTTGTAGTGGAGCCCATCTCCAGCTCGAATGCAGTCATCATATCTGCGGAGGAGAGTCTGCATCTCTGACCAGACGTCCGGGTCTGCTCGAACGGCTCTCAGAACTTCATTGAGACTGGTTGTAGTTGATCCTGTGCTTGCCAAAAAGAGATTTGAGTCCATTTGCTACCAAAGGATATTTACATGAACTTTAAATCTACATTTATACTCTCATTTTCCTCTCCGCCGAATTCACATAATAATGAATTCGAGGATCTGACTACGGAAGCAATTTTCTTAGCAAAACAGTTTCACAGACCGTGAAATGAGTACCACATGCCAAATGATGAACGAAAGTTACAGATAATTGACTGCTTTTGTTTCCCGCCCGCCAAGAAACTCTAAAAAGGGCCGGAGGATGAAAAGGTACCCCTATAAACTACGCCAGTCAAATTGTCCTTAGCATGCCTGGATTATAGGCTACGGCGTGACAGACATGAGATAGAATAAAAGCAG
>JABASH010005777.1:0-11539 GCA_019776445.1 Tomocerus maximus | reverse complement strand
AGTTGAGCACGGAAAGGTTGCGAGAGCTGAGCTTGCCCACCGCCTCCTCCTGATCGAACATTTCCTCCAGAACTACGAACCGGGGCAGGAGCTCCATATTGTCCTCCTCCTCCACCACCGCCACCACCATGATTCTGGCCGGCAGAAACAACTGCTACTACCGCGGCGAAAATCACCTGTAATGATAATTTAGAGATAAACCCGAATATGTAAAATAGAATTGTGAAAATTAATGATTTCTAAAATTTCTTACGATTTTATTCATAGTGGATTGATGTAGTTGGTTTGATGATGATGATGAAGGAATGATTTTCCAGAACAGATCTCCCCCTTTTATATGGATGCAGTTGTTGTTCCCAGTTTATTTGTTTTTGTTTATTTTCAGCAACTCCACAGGAGGTGGTGGACACGTACCAATGCGGTAGTGCATGGACAATTTGCCATTAAAATACATGCACTGAAAATCTCGACTCTATCTGTAGGTAAGAATCATTTCTAGATGAAGGATGAAATGCATAGTCAAAGTCTGGATACATATATGAAAGTCATGAATACAGTCAACAGTTGACTCAAATAAACATATCCTGGTATAAAGAGGAGCTTATCTCATACGCTGGTAAATGCCCCCGGAATCTAAGATAAGAGATTTTTATCAAAAATTTTGAACTGTTAGGCCATTGCGACAAAAGGGCCTAAATTTAAATTCTTCTGTATTAAATCCTATGAAATCAAACCTCATCCCTACCCAGTCCTATGTACGTACTTAGTTTATTTATGTGGGATGCTGGTGCAAGAATAATCTTTGCTTATTTCTTAGTTAATATCAGCATTAAAATATCTGAAACGATTTGGATTGGAAACTGGTTCAATTTAAAATTTGTGGATCTAACTTTCTAATAGTTACTTCCACTTTTTCAGTTTCAAAAGTCATTTTCATTGCTGTACCAGTCTTCATTCTTCAAATGCTCAGTTTAAGTCACGATACTCTCATAAAACGGAACAGGACAATTTTAAATACTAATATAGATTGTATATATTTTCAAACTGCTAATTAAACTAATGGAACTGATAATTAGGTACTCGAGTAAAGATCTTACATGTCCGGGCTTTTGATGATGACAAATTAAGTAGGAAGAGTTTTCTGCAGTCTATGAAAAACTCGCGAACTTAATATTCCAGTTTAAGAAGGTGAACATGTCTTTAGAAGTGCATAAGTATATACTCATCAAAGCTTAGTGTGCACATCGGAAAACTTTTACATTTTGCACTTGAATCATTGTCGTGGGTGGACTTTCGTCGAAAAAATGTATTTTTATTTCTTGCCATAAGAATTCATAGGGGCTCTAAATATTACGCCTAAAAGTACCTCAAATACTACAAATGAAATGTCACAAACTTGTTTTGGCTTCATCAACTCATTTATCAAAATCAGTACCTACATAGGTATTGAAATTATTACCTCTTTCCGTACTACTATGTACCTCAAATACTACAAATGAAATGTCACAAACTTGTTTTGGCTTCATCAACTCATTTATCAAAATCAGTACCTACATAGGTATTGAAATTATTACCTCTTTCCGTACTATTTGTATATACTACCCCTGCCCTGGTTTTTCAATTCAAGCAATAATTTAAATGAATTAAACAATCTTACTTGTTGCATGATAATGATCTCTGACCTACTATTTAACTAAATTGAGTTCCCGAAATTGCATTGTATGAATAAATTGTGTATTTCTTTTAAGTTTTTCCAACATTCTTCGGACTATGAATTTACATTTTCATTTGCGCACCCAGTGTTAGGTATTTTAACCTTACATGCCATTAAAGTACGTAGATAACATTAGAATGTAGATTGGAAATCGTCAACAATCAAAAGTTAAAATTTCGATTTAGAATTTAATTTTTGAGATTTATTTACATTAAAATTGCACTAACTGTAGTTATTTGTAAAATTAAATAATCATAATAACATGATTGAAAACCGAAAATTCAATATCGAAAAAAACATTTCGCACAAAAAAATAATGTTGTCCAAAATCACCAAAAACCAATATTATAATGGTACAATACATGCACAAGATTTGGAATAGTAGATGTATTTAGAAATAGATATGAATTCCACCGGAATATTCTGTTCTGTAAATTGTACTAGACTTCATTACGATTAAGATACGTCACCATTTATCCATAATCAACATGTCAAGAATTTTGTTATCATTACCGGAAAAATAATCCAAAGGTAACATTAAGTTCAAAACGCAATAGTTGGAAGCTTTATCATGAGTGAGTAAAACGGTATTAAAAATATAGATGATAGATATTTTTATATGACATGGCCATTCTTAAGTCTGTTTTGAGCAGGTATTTTAGAATCAGAAATGAAGCCGATTTTTGTTTATATGAAGACACAAGATCGGAGAGAATTGACCTACAGAACAATGATGAGCTGAATATTTAAATTTTGGCATCATAGGCAGAAGGTGTGAAGCTATAAGTTTGTAAAATGAATGATTTGGATTACAAAAGAATATTTGCTGATTATATTAATGGTATTTATTTTCTTTCTGTTATGCGTAACAAGAATATAATAGAAAAATACAAATGGTAAGTTAAACAAGTCGAAACTTGAGAAACTATTGTAAAAAATTAAATAAAAGACTCGATTTTGGGTGACTATTTAAACATATTGTTTCGTTGGTACATTGGGGCTGGATGGGTGAAGACGGTTTAATATCCACCACGTTGTTGTGGGGGAGCATATCCGGAAGATCTGCCAGTTCCGGATGAGGAGGAAGCAGCAGCGAAGTCAGCAACACGACGGGCAACTTCGGGGCGTCCAAGAGTGATAGCTCCACCGCTGCTGGAAGAACGGCCGCTGCTTTGGTATCCACCGGATGGCTGTTGTGGGGCTGGGGCAGATTGGTATCCTCCGTTGTTGCTGCTTTGACGGGTGTCGTCTCCCAAAGCGAATTCAGCAATACGTTGGGCAACTTCGGGTTGTCCAAGTTGAGCTGGTCCGGAAGAACGAGCTGGAGCTCCATATCCACCGGAGGATCCACCAGATGAGCCACCTTCTTGGTTCAAGAGTTGAGAGACACGGCTGAAGATGGATTCGTCGACGTATTGGCTGGCTTCGTTGGTTTGAGATCCACCGCTGCCATCTCCACCGCTGGTGAGGAGTTGGGAGATTCTGGCCAACAAAGCATCATCGACGACATCGGAGGATCCGGAGCTGCTGGAGCCGCGGTTCACACTGAAGTCTCCTCCGCCAATTGGGGCGGATGGGGCACCTGTTTGAAAATTAGGTTTTATTTTTTGTTTTTTTCCGAAATTATTTTAAGGACTGCTAATTAAATTACCATATGAGCTTGGTGGCTCGCAGGTGACAGCAGCGACGAGGGCAATGACAATGATCTGAAAATTTAAGAGAATTTAGAATTTGAGAAATGTTAGTTTGAATTGAGAATTGTTAATTTGAATTGATAATTTTTGAGAAATAGGAATTACCAGCTTGTTCATTTTGGTGGTTGGTTGGTTGGTTTGTGGAGGTGAGGAGATGATTTGTTGGGAGATGAGGAAATCTCAGAGGTAAATGTTTGAGTGATTTCCAGTAGAAAATATTCTCGCTTTTATACTAAAAAGTTGTGGGTTCCTCCAAGTATGCATGAAACTACTTAAGTGCATAAATACAGATAAGTAAAGGTTTTCTTTATTGTTCTGAAGTTCCTATACTTCCTACGTGTAAACGTAATGAGCCTATTCTTGAAAAGTTTCATGTTTGTTTTGATGAGGATGTTGATGTCATTTTATGAATTAATGAAGATATGGATTAAGAAGGGAACTCATAGGTACCTATGTAGTTGCATGTCGTAGCAGTATAGTTATATAAATGTTTAGATAACTTGATGATTAGTGATAAGAGTTTAGCAATGCTATTTCTCATGCAGTTTCTCTGTAAAAACGGCTCCTTTAGTAAGTAAAATTAATATTAAGTTTTAAAGGTTAACTTGTACTTTGCAGTTTACACGGTTATGTTAAAATAATCTCCCAAAGGATACACTCCAAGTAAATATACCTTTGTATACTATTTGCACAGTTTCTGCAAGAGAATATGAAATTGGCGATAGTAGTAGATAATATTTTAGAGATTAGTTGTCTGTCTTGTCAAGTCTAGCCATGCCATGCGATGCATGTGGGAATCAATTGGAAGGAAGATGAGTTCCTATCTTTTTACGCACATAAAGATTGAGATTATGTAAATGTATGCGGAATGCTAAATGTCATCACCCTTGAACAAGAAAGACACAATATTTCTGGCATTGGAAAATGAATATGATTATTTTTGGTGATTATCTTCCATGAAGCAACTGTCTTATTTATATTTATTAAAAAGTGACAAGGCTTAAGTGTCCCATTTTATGAAATTTATTTATTTTCTTCAATCCTCTCACATAGGTGTCACAAATTTTTTATACTAACTAATAAGGAATCTCAAGCTACTATTTCCAACCGCAGTAAAAATTTACTACTCCAACCAAAACTTCCTAATAGCCTAGAAAATATTTTTATTTCTGTTCCTGATGACCATTGCATGATGTTCCAATTCATTTAGTGTGTCTTTAGACATTGAGCAATTGCAATAGTAGAAATAAAAAAAGAATTTATTTACTGTCCTGTTCTAATGGATCCTTTTTTGCGTGGGTGAATAAAAAATGAAGCAATGTAATAAATTGCCTTCTTATAAACAGTTTACAGCTTTGGGTTGTTTACTTTTCTTGTCAATTACTTATAATTACTCACATTTCTTGATTTCTAGAAGGATTATTATCTGTGAATACGTATAGCAGCATAGTGTAAGAATATCTGTGCATTTGCACATCATGAAATTATGTGCTATTTGCAAAATAAGTTGCTGTTGTGGACCTTCCGTCAAGTTCAATGCTTATGTGTCAGTTCAGGCAGTTCATCAGTTTTATGGTCACACAAGGCACGATCTTTTTCATGAGCAGAATTTTTAATTAGTATGCTATGCAATGCAAATACAATAGAAACACCTTAGAATAATCTATCTTTAAGGTAGTTTATTATGCAGTAGTCACAAGACGTAAAATCTCCTGTACTATTCAGGTAGTCATTTGCAATCATTACATGCTGCTTACTTGTGTGTAATGTCTAGATAAGATAAATTGACGACCATTTTACCTTATTTACGTAAATTAATTTGTTTTTCTGTCTAAAAGATATTTCTATCGTATGTGTACCTTAGAGTAGTGTGCTTAGTCTTTGCCTTCTTAAGCTGCTTACCTTTTCATACAGCAAAAGACCTCCATTGTTCTTTTAACTACCTATTAGCAGGCTGATTATAAATAAATAGAACCTAATCCAAAAATATTTTTCCTGATTTTATTACACAATCTTTTATTTCATAGTTTTACTTACGCAAAAGCTCATTATCTACAAATTGTGTACGGCCAATTAATTCTTAATACTTACAAACTTTTCTTATTTAAAAGCCTCCTTTAATTAGGGCTAGTTTCTTCTTGTTGATACTAATTAGGATTTTCTTAAGGTTATAGTAACTTGCGACATGTATTGTGGTTTTTACAATGATAAGGTATAGACACGTATGACATACATTAAAATATAAATCAGAGTACTGGAAATTAAAAAATCGTTAAAGGACTAGAAATGCGTAGAATAATACTTTTACCAGGGTCGCCATTTCAAAAGGTTAGATGTATATCATTCATTCATTCAGCTTATTTAGCGAAATTCAATTCATTCCCGTTCTGATTCATCAGTGACACTTAATTTATTCAGTTCCTCAAGTTTACGTAACTTCACTCTTATCAAGTGAGCCCTAGGAGTAAAAAAATGAAAACATCAATTTAAAGAAAATTAGTTTGGTTGGAAGAAACAAATGGAAATTTTGCTTACATTTCAGTTCCAACTGATTCAAAGCTTGGAATATCAGTTATTTTTGGACCATTTTTGCAATTTTCACCCAGAGATATTAGTTCAGGAACTTTTCCTAAAATTTTATTATGGATTTTCAATTGCAGTATGAATATGAAAAGAAAACTCAATGGTTGATCTACGAAGATAAAGTTAATATATTTACTTGTCTCTACATATCTCTTGACGTCCTCGGAGCCACTTTTAATGAAATTGTATAATTCGACCAAAACCACGACTCGTCGGCATCGTAAATCGTATTCTTGTTCTTCTTGATTGGGACAAGTGTCCGGATGATTTCTAATGAGTTGCCGTAAGTAGCCAAGCCGAACTTTTGGGTAGAACAGATGGAATTAGAAAACAATTTTTGAAAATATATATTGAAGAAAATCCATAGTCTACTTAGAATCACTTACTTTCACTTTGGTCCTTAAGGCTTGCAGGACTATTTAGGCCTAATATTTGGAATAAATCACTCGTGCCAAACAAATCTTCTAATCGCTCGCACATTGTATTTATCGAGCTCTAGAATCCGTAAGAGGTTCCCCAAGAAGTTTGCAATAAAATCGAGTTCACGTGCACTTTGTAACTTTATTTACAGATAATAAACAATTACACTTGAACTTATGTTTGTTATCACTTGAGAAAAGACGAAATTACTCCTCTGAGCAATTAGACAATAAGAATTAATGAATGTAACTACATAAGTGCACTTTATGGATTGGTTTGCTTCAGACAAATTTTACTCTCATTGTGTTCCTTGTCTGATAAATACAAAGTTTCATCCTTTCTTCTACTTTAGTTAGCACGATTTTGCATGCTCAGTCTCAGAGAAGGATTGAGAAGGATGCTAAAAATAAAGCTAACCATTCCACATGCTCAGTTAACATTAGTTTTAGCACAATTCTGAATCAGGCCCTGTCCCGATGCATTGCATACATTTAGGTAGATTACAACATTTTCTGGGAGCCAAAAATAGACGGAAAACTCGAGGAGCAGTGGGGGCAATGTAACGGAAGTGATCAAAGAATTAGTAGCATTATGTATTATGAACATAAACCCAACTGCACTAATTCCCTCCACTAATTTCCTAGAGGATGCTTTCCTCCTAAATTAATATTCATTACAGTGCACTCGTCTATTACAGTGGGAAATCAGGCCAAGTCCTTGGCTATACCGTTCCATATGCTCTAATAAAACTAAATAATGATGTTGATCCTACTGTACACTGCTAAATGCTATCCCACTACTCATAGCCACCCACACTGCTGAGTTATTACAGCTGGTGTTTCAGAATATTCCCGGAACAAATAGACCAGCTCTCCTCACTGCTCCTGTCTGTCTGTCATTTATTTCGTTTATGAGAACAAATTAATGACAAACTGTCAGCCTGTCTTTTTCACTCAACTCAAAACACTATCCCACAAATAAAAATGGGATGTTCTAAGCATAAATAAATCCATTTTACTTTGGCATGCTGCTTAAAAGCATCCACGGTGCAAATTCTTTCATGCCCACTTAAAATTCACAAGAGTTTGAAAAAGTAGAACGAATTTTCAAACCTCAAAACTTCCCTTTTACAATTTATTCCAGGACGCTTTTTTAAGTTTTTATTCCTGTCTATAGGTAATTAGGTTACTAAACCGCTAACTTGCACTCTTTATTGACGCTTCGTCACTTAATTTATACCTGTAGCTATTTAAAATCCAAATTACGAGAAATCTACCGGTCTTTTTGGAGTTAAATATATTCGTCTTTCTGTCTTGAAGATTTTCAAGCTACTGCAACTAATCTAACATTCGGATCTCCCAAGCTAAGGATCTTACTTCCTAAGTACATATGCACTTACTAGTCGGTACAAATATAGGTTCAAATGAACGTACTTGTTAGTACACATGCACTTAATTGTAGGTACATACCTATGTACTTGAGAGTTGGGAAATATTTCCATACGGGAATATAATACAGGTCATGTAAATGAAAATAAGTTTTTATTTTTGTCTAAATAATCGTCCCTTCATTTTCTAACATGTCTTAATCTTAACATGCTTACCTACATAATACAATTCTAAAGTTATCAAAGTTTCTCTACAGGTATGTAGCTTATTTTTTGAACAAATCTCTTGGTCTGTAAATAAATCTTGTTATATTTCCATACGGGAATATAATACAGGTCATGTAAATGAAAATAAGTTTTTATTTTTGTCTAAATAATCGTCCCTTCATATTCCAACATCCATCTTAATCTTAACACACTTACCTACATAATACAATTCTAAAGTTATCAAAGTGTCTCTACAGGTATGTAGCTTATTTTTTGAACAAATCTCTTGGTCTGTAAATAAATCTTGTAGTATACAGATCGAGTCTTAGGATTCATCGGATATGTTTGCACTTGTATCACCATCTTCATCATCAGCATTTTCGATAACTACCTTAGGCTTGGGTGCGAAGAGAGGTATTGTCCACAATAAGGCTCCAACGATAAGAATGATTCCAAAGATGGAATACATGGGCCAATAGCAGCCTGGATTTTTCGAAAGAAGACATCCACAGATATACGGGCCAATTAACACCAGAATGCTGCCAGAGTTACATGAGAAAGTATTAGCATGCAAGATTGAGTCTACTAATAGAGCGTGGAATGAGTAACGATGAACATGTTTGGTGCGCAATTACCCATTGAGAATCATACTAAAGGCATATCCTGCAGGGAGCATCTCAGTGCCAACAATCTCTTGGAGAAGTACACCAAATATGCCGATGTGGAGCCCGGTGGCCAAACCGAAGACAGAACTAACGGAGATCAACATTAGATATTCCTGACATGCTCCCATAAAAATACTGAAAAGGCCTGCAAAAAGTAACCCGGTAGCATAAATAGTTCGGGGCCGAAAAATCCCTTTGTCATAGAGTGAGGTGCCGCTTAGACGACCAACCATATCGAATAGGGAAACCACGAGATAAATATTACTGTACTGTTTTCGACTCATCCCCAGATGTCTTGCAAAAGATGGGATCAGAAGAAATACATTTGTAGTGCCAATCGCAGGTGTTGCATTAGATAGAAGAAGAATTACGTACAGAGGATTTCGTAGAACGATTTTTATGGCAGACAGGGAAAAATACTTATTATCTTTGCACCAATAGTTGTAACACCAACTACACTTTCTTCTCTTCGGTTCTGCAACATCTGGTTCTAAATGAAAAAAACCATTTTGCACCATTCAAGATGATAAGAATTTATTTTTGTTACTTCATTGAAAAAAGATTTACCTTGGTCTTCCGTTTCGCACTCATCAGTTTCATCACAACCATTTTCTTCAAAGTATAAATTGTCACTACAATCTTTAACTATTGTTCTCGGAACTTTGTGCTTCCTTTTTCTTGCCCTTTTTGAATTATTAGTCTTTTTTCTCCATCCCTGCAGATTTTGTTTTGATAGCAGAATAACACAACTATGATCTAGCGCAATTACATAAGGCTGAACTCTGGCCATCTCTAAAATAGTTTTTAACAAAATTTTCTCAAGTTATTTTCCCAGGCTAACTAATCAGATTATCAGGATTACTTACTTTTCTTCGCTTTTCTCGGCTTAATTGTATTTCTGGAGTTTTGTGGAGTAGTAACGGATGTTTTAATCCGACTGAAAATGTTTCTAATTGTGTTCTGCTGGTTATTTTTCGTTGATTGGACAGGTTTCCTTAAAGGACGCTTATAAGGTCCCCAAGGCCTTTCTCCAAACCTACTGGGTGAACCAAAATGTATTTTCGGGACTCTCACTACATTTTTTACAGCAGATTTTGTCTCTTCGTCTTTCCATCTTGTTTCTCTCCCGTAACTTTCTAAATTACAAAAAAGTTATCAATTTTCTTCGGAAAACATAAAAGTATATTTTGATAAGAAACCTTCTATTCTGTGTTCTATAATTGACTGAGAACTCGTTGTATTTGCGTATATCGTAGAGTATTGGAGTAAATCCATGGTGTCTTCAGCATCGTCAGATAATCTTCTAATCTAATAAATTAGTCTTTTAGAATGAACTCAGGATTTTATCAATATAATCATAAGCGTACATTATGCGGGTGTCTCTCATTGAACGACATCTGCATTTGAGGGTCGCACACACTGCCAATTGCAGGACTACTTGAATCTGTTGTGTCATAAATTGTCACGATAGTTTTTTCTATTACAGGAGGAGTGTGGTAAGCCAAAGCACAAATGCATGAATTGAGCATGAATCCCCCGATTATCAAAAGAGCTCCTCTGAAATATTAAAAAATACAAATTCCATTGAAAATACTTTCCCAATTGGCAATGTAAGAAATTATGGCATAATTTACCTGCAACCTAAAAGACTTATGAAAAAGGTAACAACACTTGGCATAACCATGCCCCCGCATGGACATCCGGACACTACGATTCCATTAGCTAAGCCACGATTTTTAGTAAAGTAATTTGCTACGAGGATTAAGCCTGGACTGTATGTCAGTCCCGAACCAAATCCCCCTAAGACTCCAATTCTGAAAAAAATCATCTAATTTTTTCTATTTTTCTATTTATACTCAAATGGGAAATTATCCATGTGTTTCATTTACGTAAAGCACAAATGGTATGTCGATGTGGCTAAATAACTGAGTATCAATCCAGTAGCGACCATAATCGTTCCAGTTAAGGCAACAACCCGTGGAGTGTATTTTACAACCATGAAACATGCCACTGGACCTTAAATTCGTATTATAATGTTGATTACATAATATAATTACAGTTTGATTCTGAATGACAATAATTATATTATTACTTCACCTGCAATAGAATTGAGAGAATAAGTAAGACAGACGATGAGGGAGACATCAGCAGGTGTTGCATTAAATTCATTTCGGAATTCTATCAAAAGTATGCCAAGAGACTTGAAAAACCCTATAACTAGAACATTAATTACAAAACAGCAAAAAACAACAAACCAGCCAGTAGCTCTGGACTGATTTTCCTGATCTTCCTCTTTTAAGTCAATATGCCTTTGCAGGAACTCATCCCATGATAATATTTCTTGAGAATTAGGATCTTTTCCCATTTTATGGAATAGAATACTAAGGGGCAGACCATTCTCATCGCGAATAAATTGTTTCGGATTAAATTCCAACATATCAATATGAATGAACTTGTAGGCCTTGAATTTCCGATGCATTTTAATTGAACAGAAAGTACTAGAATATAAGAAGAGAGTGTCAAATATTCTCTAGCGAAATAAGATAACCCATTTTTCGTGCACTTCACCTCGATCATCTCTACTGTATGCAGTTATGCAAATTCTATTCTCGATCACGCCATTCATCATTCGAAGAAATGCATTCCTAGCTTGATTAAACAAAGCATTCTATGGAAACACTTATTCTATGCCTTTCTAAAACTGCAGTGGATTCTAGTGATTTTTGGTTTTTTGAGTTGTGTAAGTATCTTCGCGAGCGAACGATGTGGGAGACGGACGCAAATTTGTCTCTGTGATTTAACTGAAACTTTCTCTAGTAATTCTTTACCGTGGATAAGAATTTTTATATCAAATTGTTCGTATTCTCAT
>JABASH010005776.1:0-11540 GCA_019776445.1 Tomocerus maximus | reverse complement strand
AATAAATACTTTAAACTTTAGATAAAAACGTGCAAAAATGTTCGGTTCTTTTCATCGTGTTTTTAATTTGCTTTCGATCGGATCGCCAACCGCTAGTCTAATTTGTGGAAGACCAACTTGGGTCAATTACGTTTAGCAACCTTATGTTACATTTCTGCAGGAACTTGCAATACGTGCAGGATAGGCATTAGCAATTTGTTCCTAGCTATTTGTTTACCAATCCAAGGATATGTTGATTGCAGGAGGTAGATTGCAGTTTGGAGAAGGAACTTTAATTCGTGTAAATATCTTAAATAGTTTATACAGTCATTGCATATTTCTTATGCATTAGATTTCCCCAGGCATTTAATTCACATTCAACTGCACTGTGCTTTTGTGTTAGTACAAGTTTTTTACTTTTATTGTATACTATTATCGTAAGTGTAAGTAGTGTACGTATACATAGGCAGTTATTGCTTTTGCACAGCCACCGACTCTTAGGTATTTGTATCATCTTTTTACTCTTGTGGAAATAACAGCATTTTTATCAAAGGGTATAAATCTGTAAGAACTGCCACAAAATTTTGCACTGTGCGAAGTTATTGTGCTCAAATCACAATATTTTCACTAAACAATTATGCTAATGCTTTAACTGTCTCAATTTGCTCCATTGAAAATGTTTTTATTCAATGCTGAATGACTTCAAATGACATTAGTCGCGGATGACGACTAGCGCAGTTCTCCCATGAAAAATTCAGCCCAATTTCTGGACCATGAAATGTAAAGTTGAAGGGATTCATTTGAGGTGTTTATCTTTATGTAGTTCATTCATTGTCAATGGATTGTTTTATAGTGCTAATTTAACACTCAGTGATTGTGTGTACAGAATGCACTGATTCCTATGCATCTTTAGCTAACAATACCATTCTTTTCCCTCTGTATGTACAAACAATTCCCTTTGGTGGATGTAAATAGTAAATAGACAACCTAAACATACCCTACATATGTGAATACTGAATTGAGCAGTAGCACAGTGTATGAAAACGTAATTAGTTGTATTTTTTGTAAGCAAAAATAACAGGATGCCATAAATGCCCATTTTCTCAAGACAGATTGAGTTTGCTCTATCAACATTTGTAATTGAACTAGTAATAAAACTAGGCGTAGGTAGGTAGTTGGAACTTTGTAAATATATGGAACAATTCAATAGTTGATTGCTTGACTCAATACATTGGTACCTAGCGCAAAACGACAACCACTGTGTTAGTACTCGTGTATATTCTAAAGAAACAATTCATGTCACGTCATATTAGAAGTTGTCTGAATAGTTAGCTATATAAGGCAGGTACCTAATAGCGTCCATGGGCTCTAGACTTTGAAACTAGAAAGCAATTCTCTATCTGGTACAAGTACAGAGTACAAGTTACGGAAACCTTCCAATAAATGATTACAAGTTAGAGCACATAAAAAAGGTGATTTTGTAGAATAGTCTCTACAGTTGTCTACATATCAATATTATTTACAGTATTTGAGAAAATATCTTATCAATTTAAATAGAGCATCGCAAACTAATCTGAAGACTTGGGAAATTTTTCTTTGATTATACGAGTAAAGGACGTTTCAATGTTTGTCAAGTCATGTTCTTGTGTCTGTCCTTCCTTAAACTCTGGGATTATAAGTGTAAATGTGCACCCGTGGTATGGGAAAAAGAATTCGTCAATATTAAATTAGACAGCTAATAAATATCAATGAGAATGAGGACAATAAAACACGCTATAATATAAACAATCAATCTTTCTAGGTTGCAAAGGGTTTATAAAATTAATGATAACAACCTGCGTTATCTATGACTTGTAGGAAATTCCTATTTACAAGTTTACGAGTTGATCCTGAGACAAACGCCAAATTATTTACAATCCGTTAGCACTAAATATATCAGTTGAGTCAGCCTCCCTTATGTTGCTCTATACGTGCATCGTCCAATACAAGTCAGAAGTGATTAAACTACCTTCTACAAAAATGTTATTCCAATAGAGATTGAATATCAGTTGTTTTGTCCGGTCACCGTCACCACTGCAATTCTGGTCCGACAAGTTTTGTAGCTCCTGGTTTATTGAGCTCTCTTCTCTAACTTATGACTGTCATATTATGTTATACTGTGGCTGAATAGACCGGAGTTTAGGAGCTCTACTTAATATATAGGCACAATGCGAAGGGAAATTGCATGAGTGCCATGGGTGTGTAGCATTATTATGTGTCGAAAAAATTCATTTTTTTTAAATACCTACTTCCTACGGTAAATAACCTTTGGGCTAACTACAGTTATTGCAGTAATTACTAATTGCAAAATGCTTTCTGTATTTTTATCAAAATTTTGGCTTTCTTTCAGGATACGACTCATTTAACTACAACCTTTTCAAATCTAACCCTTTTGAACAGTAATTACATTATTAATGCTTGTGTGAAGGAAAAAATATGTTGAGCAAACCAAGAAAGGTAAAGAAATATCTGAGCATCTACAAGTTTACAATGGAGCTTGTCATACATAAATACATAGGGGACATTTTTACGACTTGATTTTAGGGCAGGGTCTATTTAAGAGTTAAATCTTACTTTGTTATTTCATCTTCCATAAACTTACGTTTGAACTTTGAATTCCAATTTACTAATCTAGAGAACAAAGATCCTCTCTCACCTCTTTAAATACATTCAAAAGGAGTTTTAGTGCACTTGTCTCATATTTGTGTGTGGAAATGTACACACATTGTAGGACATGTACATACAGGGTGGTAATTGTTTTAAATGAAAACAAAATTCTCATGTACTGTTTTACACTCTATTTTTAGAAACATTCCTAAACACATACCTGTAAGAAGGTAAAAATGAAACCCCTGTATTTTCAAAGTCAGATCGTGCAAAGATTTACATTGGGCCAGTCCAGGACCATACCATTAAGTCCAGGTTCCCCTTTGAGCTGGAAGAATAGAAATGAGTTAAGCTAACAAAATAAACATTAACTAAAGTGATGTGATAGGGATCGTGATCCTGACTTGACTAAACTTGTGGCAGGAACAAAACTAAAATGCACATTCAGTTTCGACGATGTACCTAAATTGAATGAGTCAAAGGAAGGAGATAAAAGGAAGAACCTTTACACGTAGATATTTTTGAAAGGGTACTTACTTAACTTATTTATTGTCAGGTTATCTTCGTATATACTTAGACACATGAGATGTCCATTGTCGTGTGTGAATACAATATACCCCTTTTATGTGTGAATATAATGTTTCTCTACGTTATACAACATTTGTTCGTGTGTTACTCTCTTCTGATCCATGCATTTGTCAAAAACAGCTCGTCCGTTTTGGTGGGACTTACAAGAAAGCCAAACATGAATACTAAGGAATATTTTAGTAATGAGTAGTAATATAGATACGCAGGTTCACTTGTTTTTCTGCATTGGTATGTAGTTTCTTTAAGTCTGCAGCAGATGCTTTATTTGTTACTCCAGTAAATTCAACTAACGACTACTCTCAAATGAAACGAAACTACAAGCTTATACTCACAAGCTGTACAGAAATAAAAGTAAGGATAGCAGAGAAACTTTTTTAAGTTACGTAATACAGGCAATGTTTGTTTAGTGCAAAGGGTAGCAATATTAGTTATTAGAGATTCCTGGTAAGTACAAGTAGCTGCATGCAACCTGCTCCTTGTATTGTTTCACATTGTGTTTGTTACAGGAACAGTTCACAAAAAAGCGGTTGGTGAGTGCGGAATAATAGATAAAGGTCTTGAATCATGAGAACGAAGAGGATTTTCAGAATTGTGTGCATTCATTTTTATTCGATTAAATATGCCAGAATATTCTGGATGCACACTGGATATGTAGTACTATAAGAATTATTTTGGAGAATATCGAGTAAAAATGTAATTTTCATTTCAGGACAAAATCTGTCAGTGAAGGGTGAGACTGTCAAGAGACTCTTCAGCTATGCATTTCACGTTGATGTCAAGATGTGAGTGCTTTTACAGTCGATATATGTTGTTTGTATACATTTCTCTGTCCTGCAAGGATGTAATTGCATTGCAGAGCCAGACATGTTATAGAGTAGTGTTGAGTTTGTGGAGTTAAAGCCGGAGATTGAGAGGTAGACAAGAAAAGTACAGAAAGGCAGAGCTAAGTACATGAGATAGGTGCAACGCTCTTTTCCTCCGCTTATTATATACATACCTTGAACATTCTGTTACGTTAACATTTGTCTGGTGCTTCTAAGCACAAAACTACCCTCGCTCGCTCCACTCAATTGAAGATTCCTTCATCTTATATTTCAGACTGTACAGAAATCAACTCTCGTTCAGTATATTGATGTTTTATACGGGAAATGAAGTGATCCTATGAGTATACTTTAATATAAGCTCCTCTTCAGGTTTATACAGTCATTTTATGTCTAAGATAATGTAATGTATTACTATTAGCTTTATTATAATGTACTCCCGCGAGCGTCCACTTACTATAGAGAATACAAAGGTAGAGTAGGTACCTGTCTTTTTAGCCTGTTGCTTCTTTTCCCTCCTTGTGCTAGGTATTTGTAGCCACAGGTACCTACATGTAAGACTATCTCTTCTGTGTATTGCTTATGCATGTACATCTTAGCTTTCTTTACTCAATAAGACTCACCACACTCAAATGTACAGTCATTCTTAGTTCTTACTTACCTGAGTTGTTCTGTGGACTCTCTGCTGGTCTTACACTCTGCTGTATTACAATCCTGCATTACTTAGTCTCTTCATCTGCGAACAAAAGATACCTGGAAGGCATCCAATGCAGACTTGAAACTGAACCATTTGGAAAGTCAGTCTTCGTCCAAGAAGTACACAGTTTGGGTGTTTGTGGTCACAACTCGCGTCTCCTTTTCGTCTCACTCAATAGCTACCCTATTTTGACTTGATCCCTGTTGACGCATTTGGATAACATTTGTGAGAATATTAACTCCCTCCTAATTCATCTCAATATTCTATTGATTCGTGGTGACAGATAACGCTGGCGGTTACACGCTCACAACCCTAATAGACACTACCTGTGTCAAACACACAACTCCATACATTGCTACAATTTAATCCTATTTCAAAGTGTGAACTACACAAAATCATAAAATCAACTGTCTTTAATGATTCACTTCCTCCTCGCTATTAGCAATGCTACTGTTTTTGTGGTGAACCATAGCTGACCAGACAAGGTGAACAGTAAATGCAGTTGTTAACGTAATTATTCTACTCAATTTGTCCCTTGGTGTTTGACGCTAGTGCTAAGGAAGCTTTTATGTGTAGCCAGTACATGCATGCAATCATCTAGAGTTTGTTTTGTGCAATAAAACACATCTTGCTCGCAAAACATAAGAATTGGATCTGAAAGTGCTTTTTAGTGTGACTAGAAGATAAATTGACAAATTTTTGGAAGGTTATTCTTACTTTTTGTGGAGACATTCCTGTAAATTCATTATACTTAGCAAAATAAACTTTAAATTACAATTGCCCTTGAGTGAGAAGGATAATTTCAATCTACAAACATTAATTTCCGTTCAGTTCCCATCTGAAGTGCTATTTTAGATTGCATTTGGATTCAATTATGGACCAATTATTATAGAATCCCAAGTACACAATTGAAGCTACAAACATTGGAAAGCAATTTATAGCTCTGAAAATAGATTCGACTGAATATTTGAATGAATGTGACCTTGTAAAGTACACTAACTCTCTTATAGAATCCCGAGTACACAATTGAAGCTACAAACATTGGAAAGCAATTTATAGCTCTGAAAATAGATTCGACTGAATATTTGAATGAATGTGACCTTGTAAAGTACACTAACTCTCCGAGTGTTACAGTTTCAGTGTAATTCATAAAAATCTAGTTTCTCCTAATTCCCTCCAGTTTGAGTTGTACAATTGTGAGTGTCAGATTAAAGCAATTACGTGCTTACTGGAGGAAATAACAATAACTGACGCGCTCAGAGTTGCAGACAGTGTATCATTCAACCTTCAATGTACATTTATGGTGTTTAATGCTACTGCAAACATCCACAAAAACCAGTGCTCTCCTATTCAGTTTGTTCAATTGTGTACAAACTCACTTTTAATTCTGTTTTGCCACTTCCGGAAGCTAATTTAGAACAAGGTGAGTATTTATGGATTTAAGTCTGCAAACATCCACACAAACCAGTGCTCTCCTATTCAGTTTGTTCAATTGTGTACAAACTCACTTTTAATTCTGTTTTGCCACTTCCGGAAGCTAATTTAGAACAAGGTGAGTATTTATGGATTTAAGCATCTGTATTTATGTAGATCGGTTGTTTCTATGTATCTTCAGCTTCCCTTTGAAAATACAGTTTAGCATTTGTAAATATTAGCAAAGTATCGTTGAGGCCATTTCGGTATGTATATTGAGATAAGTTTCAAAGTTCCAGTATTTAACTACAAATCCGTACATGAAATTAAAGGCAAAACGTATTAATCCTGTACTACAGTTAATAGATATAAATTTTCATACATGTCTATAAAATCGCTATATTTATAATCTATACTCTATAGAATACCTTTTTAAGCTGAGAAATGGAGTGATAAGAGAATTCCCCAAAATATCTTACGGATATGTGTGTAAATGAATATTATATTTGCATCTGATTAGTATACAAAAGCATAAAAAGTTGTTGCGTGTGGATCGGGCTCTGTGTGAAAACTGATGCATGGACTTTACACCAAAACACCAGGTCGTTTTGGCTGTTTGTTAAAATGTGGAATGACTGAAAAACGACGAAACCACGTCGAGTAGTGCACACATTACGACGCAAATACTAAATATCTCTGCTACTTGGTAAAACTTGGCAAGTGAATGTAGGGGAGGTTGAAGCCTATTCAGAATTCCCATCAGCTTGTGCAGACCTTTAGCATGAGAACAAGTGAGTCACGAGCGGTTTGAGTTTATGTAAAATAGGTAACTATATGAGTATTATAATTTGAAATTGTCTTTATTTTGAAAATATTTAAGATTTAAAGGTGGTTTACGTCATGTGTCAAGCAAGTTTAGAGGATAAGAAGTCAATTTAATCCAGTAGAAGCTGTGAAGTCAAGAAACTAGGTATGTAACGAGGGAAAGCAACTTTGTTTCATGCTCAACACAACCTCTTTTAATTTTTATTTTTGTGGAAAGGGAGAATGTAGATGAGAATGTATGAGAGGAGGTAGGAAAGGACAGGAAACATGAACATCGAAAAAGTCAGCCAAGCCCATTTTCTGCTAACCATGGGAAATTAGTTTTCCAGGGGTCCTGTGCAGCTCATGGGTTATCTCATCCCTTTAATATGTTCGGTAGCACAGTATTACTTTTATGTAGTAGGTAGGTACAGAGAGACCTACCTACTACTCCACTAGACATTGCCGACTGGAATGGAAACTGGAAGTTTTGCCTGAGTGCATGCATTAAAGCCAAGCTTAACAACCTACAACCTAATACTTACATAATACACAGCACTCACCGTCTTGAAATTACAAATTACATATTACAGCCAATTGAACGAGAATTTCTTGGGTAAATACGTTCCCATATAACTAATGCATACATCAAGTGACCTGGCAATTCTTTGCTAACCAATTCTCAGCTATAGATTTACTATGGTATTCATATATAAGTTATCTTTTGACTTATCCTACTGGCTAGTGTGGCTAGTAATGAGCAGACTTTGCAGTTGGCTTCACTCACTTAATGGATTTTAAAAGTCTTAGGTTGAAGGAGCATTTTTTACAATTAGCAATAGCTACAACCATGTATACTATGCCATTTTATTCACACTGACTTCAGTATGCGATTAGTTAGTGTAATGCGACATAAATAAATACTACTGGTGAAGGTATGCATTACAGCGTATAAGTGGCTATTGTCTAGGGATTAACTTTGTAACTGCTTTGTCTCAATCTCGTCATTTTAAAGTGAAACTTAATGAATGCATTGTGAATTCATAAGAATTATTTTAAAATCTCTTAATGCAATGTAATATTCATAAAATCTATTATTAAAATGCACAAATATTACACACACTATTGAGATTTGTGTTGTGGCTATGTTGATCTGTGTAATGTGTAAAACATTTTATATTACATGTGTAAGCAGAAATTATTTACACCTCTCACCCAAATCGGCATTGGGAAACCATAGCCAAGTAACCAAGCATGAGTGAGCTGGGCCTGAAGCAAATTAAATTCTTTTTATCTGTTAGTATGAACATTGGAGCAAGGTTTCTAGTACAGAGACATAAAGATAAACTAAAAGTTTCAAAAGTAATAAAGACATAGGAGTATCTCTGTATTAGATAGAGATTTGGATGCACTCAAAGCAGTAGTCGATAGTTTTTTTGGTTTAGGTCTTGGGACTTTATTAACACCTCGTCCACCAAAGAATTTTTGTGTGGGTCCAGACAGACAGTCCCATCAAACCTCAGAGCACAGTGTAGACCAACCCAAAAGATTTGAATGAAGTAATGAAAACATACATCGCTTTTTCTTTCTGATATTTTTCTAACAAAGCTTTTCAACTTGTTTTTCTATCGTGATCTGTTAAAGTGTATCTCTATCTTTATGTTATGTACACATGAGAGTTTATAACCAAAGGCAGTCTTATGCAAGTAACATACATTGCCAGGTACAATTTACTATGCTTGGCTTCATTTACATTTTCAAATTTACTTGTAGGTTATCCCTATTATCACTCTGGCTAGACTCACTGTACTATGTAAATCTTTCCTAAAATAGGTACACAATATTCGACAGACTAAACATCACCTTTAAAAATCTCGTAAATGTACTACGAAACTTTTAACCCTTTATGCTTATAAATACAAATAATCTGTCAAGCAGGTGAGTGCGAATAGACATTCGTTTACATGGGTAATGTATGCAAATGAATTGAAATGAGCAAATCGTGTACAAGAGTGAAAATTCAAATTCGTAGAAAAATCATGCTTCTCCACAAAATTTATTCATTTATTCCTTGTGCTATTTACTACAATATTACATTCTACGCTCTGTGTTTATTTACGAGTAGAATTGGCAATACTATTTAATTTGTACTCTCAGATTGCTATAAAATAGTATCAAATATAACTATTGATAGTATGTACTGTCGTGCAGTTGAGAAATTGGGATGACAAAAACTTTGTAATAGGAATGAGTCAATCAAAACGAATTATCTGTCTGTTTGATGCAAATCTTAGAGGATTGAAAATAAACCTCGAGGCTACTAAGGAGCCTACAGGATTCATAGATCCACAGTCTACATAGCAATTCAAGAAATATTCCCCTGCACAATAAACATTTGTATTTGTTTATGGGATCCATAAATCTCCATTTCACTTTTGAATCAAGTCCCACATCACAACAGAGTTCATATCACGATGCTCGGAAAAAAGTCGATTTCGTTTCATCATTGTTAGCACAATTTTTCTTCCTCGTGATTGTCTACCATGCAATTCACAAAGTGCAATATTGCTTTTGTGTCTTAAAAATGGCCAATTCATCACATCTCCTTTTTATCACACAAGTGATAGCAGACCCAATATGTAACTTTTTGCATTACTTCACTAAGGCACAGGCACAGCTCGTTCAATTTTGCATTTGTTCATCTGATGCAAAAAAACTGTTTTGATTTTCTTGAGTGCACAGCTCTATTCATTTCCCCTGACTGATTGACTAGTCTACACCTGAGTCGACATATCTGTAATTTGCATGTGCAACGAGATCATCATTTTTAACACTTACCTTTTCTCAAATCAAATCCCTCCCTGCATTTTTCAATATAACTCAACTCTCTCTTTACCAAATAGTATTATCTTCAAATATAGAAAGGATTATCTACCTGCTTCAGTATACGTGACTTATAGGAAATTGAAGAGCAAAGTTCAGGTAGTGTAAGGAAGGAGTCTGCATGAGCGTGAAATTTAGTCCAGAGGCATGATTCACCGCTTGAGAGCTATAAAACCCCCAGTCTAATATTCTATAATGTGGGATGGATATTGCATACATAAATTAAAGATTGGAAATAGAAACAAATGCAAAGGTGGAGCATGTCGAGCAGTTTCACGTAGAGACACCGTTGCAATACTTATCGTATTTAAAATTCAAAATTAACTTTATTCTACGTAGATCAAATTTTTAGGTACATAATAATGTTCAGAGCTTAGACTCATTTGAATTGTAAATGAAGCAGAATAAACTGTGCAAAAAGCGGATTTAAAAATTTTGGGGTAATAATTTTAAATTATATTATGAATAATGTATTTGAGCAGTTTGGTAGGTACCTACGTATTATGTAGTATATAAGCGCCTAGTGCAGATGAAAAGAAACAACCTTCAGCAGATTTTGCTTTTAGGTTTATCACAGAACACTTAGCCACGATTCACGTAAGAATAATGTACCTATTGTGAATACGTACAGATAAAAGTTCAATGGAAATATCTTTGATGTTAGACTTTGGGGTGATAGGTCATACAAAGAGGAAACCAAGCCACACGTTTTGTGATCAGGGCGCTATTGTATACATAAAGTGTGCTCTGTGTACTTAGATAAAATGAGGATGTGAATATACCTACCTACTTACAGATGATAGGTGTGCAGTCTAATAGCTCTCTATCTTCGTGTTCAATGAAAAGTACATAAGTCAAGTCATGACTTATCTCAACAGCACCTACGTCACACCACACTGGCCCACAGGGAAACTCATCTCTATGTACAATGTACAACATACATCCAACTCACATCTGCAATGGAAGCTATGCACACTGCAATATTATAAGACCACAAGTTACTGCACTAGTATATAATATGCAATTTCATACCAATTCATCAATATTTCGCGTAAAGATGGAAAATGATATTCCTAGTACCATCCCTGTCCTCTTACAATATTACATGCAGATCAATGATGAAAAATTACATAGGATTTCATAATATAGTTAACCACATACTGACTGAGAACACGGTATTGCGTTAATTCAATTTATATTAGGTCTGTCAATTTTTATTTCACGTTAGTTGAGTACCTACATATTGGCGATAACAACCTTTTAGAAAAAACTGACCACTTTAAACCCCCAAAAATATATTATCACACCAAATAGTTATAATTGTTACATTAAAATCAGATTTTATGAGATATGACGGACAAAAATAAGTAACTTTCGACAGTGCAATTGTTAAGTACGGTGTAGTCCATGTGTAATGTGTAATGCCCATGACTATGACCAATGGCCAAATGCGTTGAACGTATTTGTTTCAGAAACCAGATTGACTTTTAGATACTTATAGTTAAATAATAACAGTTGTAGGGTAATTGACAATATTTTTATCTTCTAGTACCAACTTGACCGTCATGGACGAAGTTAACATTCTGAGTTAAATCCTCTTAGCCTATGCTTCAACTGTAAGTTGTTTGGTCAGGTGCTTCTATCACATGTCAAAATACAACCTACTTGATGTACGTATCATTTGTGTTTCCATACAGAAATAGTATTAA